>JABUQX010031195.1:0-17500 GCA_015478945.1 Trachelipus rathkii | reverse complement strand
TAATTGTTTAATCATGTATTATAATAATAATAATTAATAATATATAATTAATAATAATTAATTAATAATAATAAATAATAATATAATTAATAATAATAATAATATAAAAGGTAATAATAATATAATAATTTTAAATAATAATAATATTAATAATAATGAAAAATAATAAGAATAATATTAATAATAATAATAATAATGATAAGTAATAATATATGATAATAATAATAATAAATAATAATAATTTAATAATAATAATAATAATAATAATAAAAATATAATAATATTAAATAATATAATATAATAATAATAATATAATAATAATAATATAATAATAATCAGAATAATAATAATAATAATAATAATAATAATAATAATAATAATAATAATAATAATAATAATAATAATAATAATAATAATAATAATAATAATAATAATAATAATAAAGTAATAATAATATAATAGAGTAAACAATTAGATAGTTATTATAGAAATTAGGAAAACATTATGGATTTATGAAGAATTTCTTAGTCTTGGTGGTTTGTTTTCAAAATACAAAAGGTGAATCTCCTTATACGCAAAGACAAAGCTACGGAAGGTTAAATAAAATTGGCAATCTGATTCGGAAAACAATATGAGGCTGCAGCAGCGATGCATGGAAAAAAGAATTTAAGTGTTCAGCTGTCGATAATAACAGTTGCATTGTATGTTTATCATTATGTTCACATTCATGTGGAATGCACCACATTAGAATTTTATAAGCAGAGTGGAAACAATATGGACCTATTTTTTAGATAATAAAGGAGAACACCTATTTTAGTAGATAAGCTAGGAAATGTGAAACAAAATGGACAAAGCATCACGATTGTGTAGATTGATACCTGAATTAAAAGAAGTTTTTAAAGCAAAGTTGACAGGCTAATATAGGACTAGTTTTGAGTATAGGATCAAGATATTGAACCTTCTATAACCTCAAATATTTTGAATCTGTAATCACGAGCGAGTAGATTCTAAGTTAACTATAATTTCAACTTTATTCTCTGCCGCTCGTCAATTATGTACTAAATTATAGTCTCCATCATTAGTTACAGCAACTCCTATTAATCATATTGAAAATGTGACGCTTGTTTTGAAAAATTATCACGCAAAACATCGATGAAAAATTTTCAATCATTTTTGAAGTTGCAACAGAATTTCTGCAATTTACTGTTGATGAAGAAAACGCTGAATGCGCATGTCAGAATACAGTGCAAAAATGGAAATCCATTAAGCAATCGTGTAATCTTTTTCTAATGAAATTTTCAAACAAGTTCTTGAAATTCTTGGACATAGATTAGATTTCTCGTCACCAATCTAGGTAAAGTGATTTTCTCACGTAGATATCTATTAAAAGCTTTACGAAATTGTAAATAGGTTTGATCCATACAGTTCCATTTGAATTGTTAAAGACTTTAGCATATATTTCAGTAACAAAGTGCAGTCCACAAAAATATTTCTCTACAATGAAAAGGCTCAAAAATATTCCTCAATTTTACATGGGAGGGAAGACTAATAGAACTAGTAAATTAGCTATACAACATAAATAGGAAAGGGAAAGTTATTAATCATTTTGTTAAGGAAGTCAGAGATAGAAGAATATTTTTTTTATTAGTATAAAATTAAACACAGGATATATTTTTTCATTTGTAAAATTGCCATCAATGATATATTTTATTTCCTTTGTATTTCAAGTATATATATATAAATATAATATATATATATATATATATATATATACTATATATATAATATAGTATATAATATATTATGTATATATATAAATATATATATATAGGTAGTAATAACTAATATATACTATATAGATATATAATAATATAAATATTATATATTATAATTATATAAAATATAATTAGTATTATATATATATATATATATATATTATATATAATATATATATATACTATATTATATATATATATATATACTATTATATATATATAATATATAACATATATAATTATATATATTATATAAATACTAATATATACTATATATATATATATTATATATATATATATATATATATATATATATATATATATTATATACTACTATTATATATATATATATATTAATCTCATCATTCATCCACGCACCTTCTTTTCTCATAACTGTGGTAAGCTGCGTCACTATGCACCGTAACGAAAAAGAATGGAAGAATTATGACACAAGTAGAAAAGAAGCACAGCTCTTACTCGCCCGCCCTGATACCCTTAATATTAAAATATTCAAATTCAAATATTAAAAATATATATATTATATACTTAACTTATATACTATATATATATTTATAGATATATATATAATAATACTATATATATATAATATATATATATATATATATACTATTATATATATATATACCATATATATATGTAACATATATACTCTATATATATATATATTATATATATATATATATATATATATATATAATATATATATATATATATATATATATAATATATATATAAATATATATATTTTATATAATATATATACCTATATACATATATATATAGTATATAAATATATATTATATATATATAATATATATATATAGTATAGTTATAATAAAAATATTATATAATAAATATATATATATAATATTATTACTTATAATATATTATAAGTATATATATATATAAATGTATATATTAATAAATTACATATATATATATATATATTATATATACTAGATATACTCATAAGGTATAGAGTCATATTATAAATTATAGTAAATATATATATAGATACATATATATATTATAGTATATATATTAATTATATATATATTATAATATATATATATACTATATATATATATATATATATATATATATAATATATATATATATATAATATATATATTTAATTCTCATATATATATATATATATATTATATAATATATATATATATTATATATATATATATATACATATAGGGTGCTATATATTATAATATATATATAATATATATATAATATCAACTATATCTCATAGGAGTTTTCCGTATACCTGTTAATTTAGAAGTGTGTTTATACATTTGTTCGCAGTTCTCATTCCGTGACAGTTATCAATTAGAAAACTTTAAACCTTAAAGAAAAGAATTAAAAAGGAGTAACAATTTGTTTTCAAAACCAAAAGTTCTGATATTAAAAAATATATATATATAAGTAAATAAAAAAAAAAAAGAAACCTTGCAAGTAATGAAAAAGGAAGTTCAATTTTTGTAAGAGAGGTCAAGATATGAGTCAATTTTGATGTATAAATAAAGGATAAAACACTTCACTTGCATCAGTCAACGAGTTATCCTCAATAAGCAAACATGAAATCGGTAAGAATTAAATGAAAAGCTGCTTGGAAAATAATAATAATAATAATAATAATAATAATAATAATAATAATAAAATAATAATAATAATAATAATAATAATAATAATAATAATAATAATAATAATAATAATAATAATAATAATAATAATAATAATAATAATAATAATAATAATAATAATAATAATAATTGTTTTAAGATGAGACAATCCATTTAGATTTTATTATTATTATTATTATTATTATTATTATTATTATTATTATTATTATTATTATTATTATTATTATTATTATTATTATTATTATTATTATTATTATTATTATTATTATTATTATTATTTTATTATTATTATTATTATTATTATTATTATTATTATTATTATTGTTATTGTTATTGTTATTATTATTAAGATACATGATTCTTATGAGAACTATTATTATTGTAATTATGATTATTTTCAATTATATTATTATTATTATTATTATTAATATTCAATATTATTATTATTCTTATTATTTATTATTATTATAACGATTGGATTATATTATGATTATGGTTACCATTCATTATGCTTATTATACATAAAATTAATATTATAGTATTATTATTATTATTCATTAATTATTATGTTAATATTATTATTATTATTATTATATTATTATTATTATTTATTTTTGTAATTTTTTATTATTATTATTATTATTATTATTATTATTTATTATATTATTATTGTAAATTATTAATTATTTATTTATATTTATTATTATTAATCTATTATCTATTATATATTATTATTATATTATTATTATTATTATTTATTATATTATTATTATTGTTATTATTTATTATTAAATAGTTTGTAATAATATTATTAGTAGTTAAAAAAATAGGAGACGTAGTAGATGTAAGAGTATCATGAGACGAAATCAGAACTCTACTGTAATATCGTTTGCTTTCTTTCAGATAATGCCTTGTAGTCCTCTCCGTTGCCGTTTATAGGACCTCTATATTGCAATTGCTGAACCCAGTGCCAGAGCCCGGGCACACACTTGGTGGTGGATTTGGTGGTCTTGGATATGGTGGTAGAGGTTTCGGAGGATTTGGAGGAGGATTCGGGTAGGTAGAGGCTTTCGGGGGAGGGATTTGGCAGGCTAGAGGTTTTTGGAGGTTGTATTTGGTGGCCAAAAGCTTTGGAGAGGTGGATTTTGGAGGAAACATGGATTTAAACAGTGGATCGGAGGATTTCGGAGGAAAAAGGAACTATCGGTGGCGGTGGACTTGGAGGATTCGCGAGGAGGAGGATTTGGTGGCGGATTATGGAGGAAAAGGAATCTTATGGTTGATTTATAAAATAATCAAAATAAATTTATTTTCGAATATGTTAATAAATAATAGTAAACAAATTATGAGATTTTATTTCTTTATTCCCTTATTATGTTCTTTCTAACTCATATTACTGTTAAATATTTCTGGACGTTTTTTGAAAGCTTCAATTACTTCTAATGTAGAGGTAATAATGCTATTACAAATATTAAAGACCGTTTAATAATCTACAAAAGGTACAAATAAATTTTACTATTTTCGCTGTACAAGTTTGCAAACCTTAGAAACACAATGTTAATAAGAAAATAAATTAAATGAAAATCTTTTATCAAAATAATACTCAGTTTCGCATTAGCAAGTAAAGCAAATTATTATAATCAATTTCAATACTTATATTTTTTACTACTTTAATGAATTAGAATATTTAAGATTCTATAATGTACTTTGCAAAAAAGTTAATGAAAAGATAATAATGCAGGAAATTTATGTCACCTCATTGTCTTGCGATTTTGTAAATAACTAACGTATTTAAGAGCCGACATTGATTGCAACTTTAAAAAGTCATCTGAAAATGCGGTTCATTTTATTGAACTCTTATCAACTTTGATTATAAATATAAGCATTAAGCTTTATTGTATAATTTTCTAAAATATAAACTCAAGAATTTACAAAAATATTGCTAAATAATTTGATTGAATTACTAAAAGTGTATCTTCTCCCCTTAGACAATACAAAGCCTCTAAACAACAACAACAGCAAAAACAGCAACAATAACAACAACAACAACAACAACAACAACAACAACAACAACAACAACAACAACAACAACAACATAAATAAATAAATAAATAAATAAATAAATAAATAAATAAATAAATAAATAATAATAATAATAATAATAATAATAATAATAATAATAATAATAATAATTAATTAATAATTTATATAAAATAAATAGTGGTAATAATAATAATATATAGGACGTAATTGTCACGAATATAAATAAAATAATAATAATATAAAAATAATAATAATAATAATAATAATAATAATAATAATAATAATAATAATAATAATAATAATAATAATAATAATAATAATAATAATAATAATAAGCAAATTAAATAATTAAGCAAATAGTGAATTCAAGCGAAAATTATTTAAACCAAAATTAACTATACAATACAGATTTTTCAAGTTAATAGTAATAGTAATAGTAATAGTAATAGTAATAGTAATAGTAATACTAATACTAATAGTAATAGTAATAGTAATAGTTAATAGTATAGTATTAATAGAATTGTACGAGTAATAGTAATTTAGTAATAGTAATAGTAATAGTAATTGCCCATTGGCTTAACTAGATAATTTTTTAGTAATAGTAATGTAATATGTAATAGTAATAGTAATCGTAATACGTAATAGTATTAGTAATTTAGTATAATAGTAAATAAGTAATAAGTAATATGTAAATAGTAATAGTAATAAGTAATGAGTAATAGTAATAATAATAATAATAATAATAATAATAATAATAATAATAATAATAATAATAATAATAATAATAATAATAATAATAATAATAATAATAATATATAATTAATAATATATACATAATAATAAATATAATAATAATAATAATAATAAAATAATTAATAATATATAATTAATAAGGATAATAATTAATAATGAATAATAATAATTAATATAAAAACAAAATACAGTAACTTATTTCATTTATAATAATGAATAATAATAATAATTAATATATAAATATAAATATATAGATAATAATAATAATAAAGCATATAATAATTCTTACAAGATAAAAAAATATTCCCTAAAAATATTTATAATAATTTAAAATAATTTCAACTGCAAAAGTGATTCATGCGAAAGTTATTTAAAGCAAAATTAACTATACAATTTAGATTTTTCAAGTTAACTAAATATCAATCTATTTATTTATCTATATTTATATATATATATATAATATATATATATATTATATATATAATATATATATATTAGTTATAGGTATTTATATTATTATACATTTTATATAGTATGTGAGATATATTTTTATAATATACATATTATATTATTGTATTTATTGTATAGGTAATAATTATATTATTTTTATTATATTTTATATATATATATAAGTAATATATTATATTATAGTATATTTATATATTATATTTATTATATTATATAATTATATATATTTATATATATGATATTATATTATATTTATTTTTAATATATATATTATTTATATGTTATATAGTATTAGTATAATATATATATATATATATATATTATATATATATAATAATTATATATATATGTAGTATTTATTATATAATATATATTATTATTATAGTATATATACATATTATTTGTAAAGGTAGTATAAGTATTATATAATTCTTATCTTTGTTTGTATTTTTTTTATATATATATTTATATATATATATTATATATATTATAATAGTTTTATTATTATTTATATATTATTTATGATGTGATTATATTATATGTTAATTAGATTATATATTTATGTATTTGTTATATATTATATATTATATATGATATTGGTACTTTATATAAGTGGTTGCTCCGGTTAATTATTATTTTATGGTATTATAGGTTTAAGTTGGTTAGGTCTAGTTAGTTATGTTTGTTAAGGGTTTTATGGTTATTGGTTAGGTTTATTTTTGAGGTTGTTATTCGCCATAAATTTTATGTATTTTACCACTATAAATTATTAAAATAAACGATATTTAAATTATTTGAATTTCTAGCTCCTAGTTCCATACCTACTTTATAATATAGTCTATTATATTATGATTATTATATATATATAATATTATAATTATTATTATATATAAATATTATATTATTTATTTATTATATATTTATATATATTTTAATATATGATTATATATATGATATATTATATATATTTTATATATATTGATCTTTGTTATCGGAAAAATCGTTATCTTAATTTCTTTTTTGTTTTTCTTTTTTGTTTTTTGTTTTATGTTTTTTTTTTTTCTTTTTTTTTTGTTTTTTTGTTTTTTTTTTTTCTTTTTTTTGTTTTTTTTTTTTTTTTTTTTATTTTTGATGATTTTTTTTTTTTTAAATTTGATGTTTTTTTTTTTTATATTTTTTTTATTCTTTTTATTGTTAAAAAAAAATTGTTAAAATATAGGTTTACAGTTGAAACAGAAAAAAAACTCAACTGATTCTTGGATGTTAAAATATATAGAGAGAATAATAATTTCAAAACTTCAAGTATTTAGAAACCACGTATTCCGGAATTAATAACAAAATTAATTTCATTTATCCATTCATGTTTAAAGATAATTTTGGATTAAAACGTTGTTTTTGATAGAGGATATACAAATTTCTTTCACGTACGTAAATCTCAGTAAAATGAAATAAACTATTTAAGAAACTTATTTTTGAAAAATGATTTCCCAACTTTTTTAATTGACAAATTATTTAAAAAAACTACTAACGATGAAAATTCAACCTTCTCCACCTATATATTCTGCTAATAAAAAGATTCTTTATATGAAATTACCGTTTTTAGGAAGAATTAGTTACGAAATTAATAGAAGAATAACTAATTTATTGAATACATCTTTTCCACAATTTAAGTTTAAATTAATTTTCATAAATGATAATAGGATTGGTAAATTCTTTAAAGTTAAAGAAAATCTGCCGTTATCTTTGTGTTCTTCAATTGTTTATTTATATAAATGTGATAGTTGTGATGCTTTCTACATAGGAAAGACCATTAGATGTCTCTCCACACGAATTGCTGAACACAAGGGTATCTCAAGTAGAACTTTAGAGGATCTCCATCATCCACCCTATTCGGCCATTTATAATCATTCTTCCAGGTTTAATCATCATATATCGGATCAAAATTTCAAAATTTTAGACCATGGAAATGCTGAAGATTTGGAAGTTTTGGAATCTTTATATATTTGGAACATGAAGCCCTCCCTAAATGAAAATCTACAATTTAATAATTTAAACATCCTTAAGTGAAGTTGAATTTCTATATTTTGGTTGACTCTTCTAACTATTTAGTTAATTTTTTATTTTTTACCAAAAAGTGAAGCAGCACTTCTGTAATGGGGTGGTTGAAAAAGATAATAAATTGTAATGTCATAAACTCACTCTTCTAGCAGATAAACAATTCCTTGGCCAGGCCCCCGTGACAATACAACCAACCAACACTTACTAAGATTCTCGAGCCTATATCGTATCAGTATCCAGACCTCCTGTCGAATGAGTTACCGGCCTGTGCAATACTACAATGCAATTTTATACTCAAAACTCACCAACGTATCTCCCTAAAGGTCCTTCAAGTGAAACAACGGTCGAACGGGTTCGTCGTTTTATATGAAAACCGACCAGTCAATAATACTCGTTATCAGTGAATTTACCTGTTATTATGATCAATGTTTTGATCATGAAATCAGTGTCTTTGAGACCTAAAATAATAGTTATCTGAATATTTAAATAAATATGAATGCAAATTACCTTTGGAAACACTCAAGAAAACCACTGGGATAATTTTAAGAATACTTTAATAAAAAAAAATAGATACGTACTGCTTTTATACAAAATTAAGTCTTATGCATCCATGAACATATAATTAGATGTCCGCAGATATCTACTTACATGCGCACCGAATGGATAAAACTACAGTACCAAATATTAATATTATTTTATGCTTTAAAATAACTCTTGCAATATAAATCAACGACCATATATATATATACATGCAATATGTATATTTATATGTGCATCAATATATATACAAACAACTGTTAACATACAACAAAATATTCTAACCTTAAATTTATACAAATCCTCGTCCATAAATATGTATATATAAAATACATAAATATTTATGTGCAAAAATATGTATAAAGAAATTAAAATAAATTAACAAAAATATATAGACTGATCGATATGAATGGTAATCTTAAACTTTTACTTGAAAATTAATCCAATTTGAAATTTACAAAAAAAACATTGATTTGTCACTGTGACCAAATAGTAAGGAATCAGCTGATATTTTCTACAGCTGTTTCTCCAATACAAAAGAGTTGCCTATTAGTAATTAAATAAATCTTCTGTTGCAAACAAACATTGAGTATACAAACATTAACCATACGTTAATAAATAAATACTGAACTTACAAATGTTTTATATTTATCACCAAAATATATTAACTGCGAAACTTTGGAAAATTAATTACAATAAATAAACGCTTACCTGCAAGCAACATCTAGCAATGATATCGAATGCAAAATTCTTTACAAGTGCATAACTACAGACAACACACCTTGATATATCTACGCACATAGGAAATATAATTTACTCACAATTTCTTTAAGAAACACAAGCTTAACTACATTAATCATTACAATAAATAATACAGCGATATTTACACTTCGAAAATTATATCACCATATTAAATTTAAAACAAATATTACATTTACTTTTGTAACAAATCACAAAATAAAGCACTTCTTGCTCACAAAAAAATACACCATCTAACATATAATAAAAATCGATCGAGACATATGAGGCATCGCAGGTACCAACTATATACACCTTTGGTTAACAACAATAAAAGTGGAAAAGATTAAAATTATTCTTCTTTTTACTATTTATATTAATCTGAGTTTCAACACAGTAAGTAAAATATAAAGTCCTTAAAACAGCAAGTAGAATGCTATATACATTTATCAATTAAATTAGTAAAATAAATATATACATGACGTCTGAAGGGAAGGCGTGGTTGGTATTCCTTGTGATACTACAATCATTTCTCAAGAAAATAACAATCTCTCATTCCTTCAGAAAAAAAAACAACGAAAGTCGAAGATTATGCGCTTCCACACCTTTTAACAAATATGCATTTATTTAATTTTTAAGAAATAAAATACTTATTTATATATATATATAAAAAAATATATATATATATATATATAATATATATATATATCATATATATATAATATATATATATATATATATAATATATATATAATATAGTAATATAATCTATATATATAATATATCATATATATATATACTATATATATAATATAATATATTCATATAATAATATAATAACACGCAGTTTCCTTTCGCAATTGCTTTAAAAATATTAAAATAATAAATAATAATAATATAATTTAATAATAAAATACTATAAAGCATTGATAACAACGACCAATGGCAAATCAATTTAAGAGTAAGGCTTAAAAACGAGTTCTCATTGGTAATGTTTCTCTTACATATAAACTATTTACCAGCAGTTTGACCGGGCTCGCGGTATACATGAGGTTATATTAGGACCAAAATAATAAATAACATTGCAATAGCAATACGGGACCTTTACTATTTGTCAAATAAATGAAAATCATTTAATACAAATGATGTACACTACGTTACATCTTGGCCCACCCAACCTGAAGCAAATTGTACAACTTTGCTTTATTTAACATGATATATAACATTCATTTTCGCAGCGCTCCTTCTTCTGTAGGGACTTCTGGAGACGAATCCAATGTCTCATACGGCATAAGCGACTACTTAAATAGTTCAGCTATGACGTTGTCTCGCCCACTATTGTGGTTTAGGATAAACCTGAAACTTTGGAGGTATAAAGACCACCTCATTATCCTATTGTTTTCATGATCTCTTTTATCATAGCGTCAGCGTCTATGATCTGATGAAGGACAAAATTCCTTCAATAGAGATATAGGCTCGAACTTTCTGAATGCCCATAACAATTTGCTAAGGCTCCTTTTCTAAAGAGTGAGTACCTCTGTTGGGGGTCGCAGACTAACTCTTGCTCCCGTAGCGCGATTGGATGAAGAACTCCTCCGCTTCCTGTGAGGGACAAATCCCAGCGAAGTTAGCCGGATGCATCCACCTGTGGGTAAATGGCTTTCAACTCTGGCATCTTTAAGATTGGCTTCGAGCTTAATGCTTCTTTCAATTTTCAAACGCCTGCTGATGTACGGACTCCCACCTTATCTTCGTTGGCTCAACCTTTCTTTCGTCAGGTCAGTCAATGCGCCTGTAGTTTCGCATGAGTTCTTTACGAAATTCTGATAGTACCCTGTCGAGCCCTAGAAGACCTTACTCTGCTTTTTATTCTTAGTGGCCGTTTCTTAATCTTCATTACATTATCTTCATGTAAATTCCTTAGTATCCATGCAAATATAATGACCCAAGATTCAACCCACCGAAGAGGCAAACTCGCACTTTTAGTCGTCTGATGGTGAATCCTCCTCCTGGACGGCTTTGTAGATATCTTTAGAGTTACGTATCTCAGCGCCAGGTTGAATTGGACGATGATTTCATCGATATAAAAATCGACATCGTTAATCCATCCAGAATCCTGCGCATTGACCTCACAAGCGTTGCACCGGCATTTACCATACCGAATGGCAGCTTGAGGTAATGAAAGTGTCCATCTTCGGTTGAGAAACCGGTTTTATGACAGTCTTCAGGCTTTATTTTAATTTGCCAATAGCCCTTGGCCAGGTCAAGTTTTGTGAAGAACTTATCCTTGGCAAACTTGGTGAATAAAGTCTGAGTTGTGGTCATGGGCTCAGGATCGAAGACTGTGATCCTATTTAAGGCCCTATAATCGGAGCATACCCTCTTACTCCCGTCCTTTTTCTGGACAACGACCACTGGCGCTGAGTATGGTGACGTGGAGGGAACAATGATACCCATTCGTATCATTTTATCTGTCTCCTTCTTCAGTTCCGTCCGCGTCGTGAAAGGTAACTTGTATGGCTTCAGTCTGATGGGGGTATCGTCTATGAGGTCAATTGCATGATAGTAATTCTTCGCGGTGCCAGGCACGTCTTTGAAAATTTCTTCATGCTTTTCCAGGATCTCCATCAACTCTCTCCTCATAGGATCTGTTATGTCCTTGCTGACTTTAGTGTCGGACAACCTCTCTTTCTGGACCATTGTAGGATCCATATCTACTAAAGTGATATTTTCTTCGTTCTCGGTGTCTAAGATCACCGCAGATGCACCTATATTCCCCTGATGTTGGTCCATCTCTTCTTCTTCTTCCTCACTCTCCTCTCTCACAATATATTTCTTCAGTAGATTTATGTGATATGTTTTAACCACATCACCAACTTGGATCTTATAGTTGTCTTTACCATACAGTTCCACAACTGTGTATGGCCCGCCCCATCTCATGAAGCAATGCTTGTACTAGACTAAGTCGGTAGGAGAAATCGAGAGAATAAGCTCTCCTACTTTCAGCTTCTGGTTTCGCGCTCTTTATCAAATAATAATCTCCTTTGCGAAATTTGGCTTTGGCTAAGTTCTCTCTACCAATTTTAGAGTTTATTTAGCTCTCTTGCCAGATCAAAAATCATAACCTGTATGTTGACCTGTCCCTCTTCAGGATTGAATATCTCCTGCCCAAATCTCGTGTAATATTTTTGCATTGGACCCCGCACGAGTCCTTCCGTACAGTGAGCTAAAAGGGGAGAATGCCTGTGAGTCCCTGTGGAGCCCTCCCTGTATGCAAAACAATAACGGCTCTGAAAACTTATGCCACTTTCCTCACTTGCTCAACTGCACATCCTTCCTGAGTCATCCCGTTTCCGGGTAACCTTGCAAATTTTCCGGTGAAGTCCTTGAAACTCATTGGCTGTAAACCGCTGGAAAAACCTTTGTTTATGTTAAGCATCTTCGTCACATCCCTCATTAAGTCAGATGTAAATTGACGACCATTATCACTGAGTATCCGTTGGCACCCCCAACCTCATGAAAATAGATACCAGGCTTTCTGTAACCTTTTGCGCGGTTATGCTCTTCAGAGGTACAGCCTCAGGATAGCGCGTGGCGGCATCCACAAGAGTTAGGACATACTAATGCCCTTCTGAAGACGGTGGTGAGATCGGTCCAATTAGGTCGATGATTACTCTCTGGAAAGGTTCCTCAATGATAGGCATGGGGCACAGAGGTACTTTTTTTTTTTTTTTACCCCTGGAAAAAAAGGTTTTTTTTTTTCCATCAATGATGGGCATGGGGCACAGAGGTACTTTCTTTACTGAACCTTTCGGGCACGTCCTTTGACATATGTCACAGGAGTAACAATGTTTTGTTACATCCAGGTATATGTTTGGCAAAAAGAACTGTTGGGTAATTTTTACCATTGTCTTCTTACTCCTTGATGACCACGAAGACTTATCATGCCACTATTGAAAATATACGCAGATTATGGGAAATATAAGCAGTTTTGATTTTCTCCATAACTCCTTAAATATTTCATTTTTACTACATACTTTTTCTCACCTCTTTCTACTGACCCCATATCCCTCTGCAAGAGTAATATCATCTTTTGTTTACCTAAAAGTTTCCGATCATTTAATATTCGCCTTATGCTTCACCATGAGCTATTCTCTTCACCGCACAGCTACTACATTCTCCTCAATGAACTTTGACCTGTGAGGGGCTATATCACCTCTCAGTGACTCACCACTTTCGTCGGTCTGTTTCCTTAGACCAATATGTACTATTTACAATACAACTGATGTCCTCTGGACATCCGGTACTCCCAACTCTGGTTGTATTCAAAGATTTTCCTGAATAGCTAGATATAATTTCTTTCTCCTTAACTCTTTAGCCTTTTTGCCCCTCAGATACTTAGGATTACGACACTCTATTGCATTCATTCGTTAGGTTTAAAATCGATATTTGATTGGTTTAAGTATATTTTGTATTCTTGTTTCTGATTGGAGCTTAGTAATTGGTATACTGGGAAGACAAACTATGATTGTTTTAAATTTTTGTTTTGTATTGTCTCCAGTTTTTGTAAATAGATTTGGATCTTACTGAAGCCTATGCTAGAAAGCGTAATTGAAAAAGAAGTTTACGTATGTATTGAGAGGGTTTCTTTATATTGACCGAATGTGCCTGTGACATTCCCAATAACCAAATCATAAGCGACTCCCGGCAGCACTGCTGCGGTCGTCCTACCCACATAGTAAGGGGTGTCCACATCAATTATCGCGAGTGGAGCCTCTATCACCGTTCCGTCCAGCAATATTATCTTCATGTTGTCTCCAACATAACACCTCTTAGGTACGAATTTCTCTCGTACTACTACGACACTACAACCAGTATCTCGGAGCGTTTTGACTTGATAGCATTCACCGTCCCATAACGTTACAGGTAGGGTGTGACAACTTGTCATTTCCCACCTTCTTTACTTCATTTAGGAGAATTCCCTCTCATTATGAACCATTAGGTACTTCACTGTTTCACAAATGTATACCATTCAATCTTTATACTTATACTTCTCTTTACCTGATACTACATAGTCCTCTTCCACTAATGTTGAAATATGGAGGGGCTCTAAAATCTCTGGCGATGCCCTCTCCTCTGACATTTGTAGCACGTGATCACAGCCCTGGGCTCACTGCTACTGCGACGATGGTTCTGTCTCTGTCGCTTTTTCCGCTATTGAACTTTCCTTCACTGTTGTTGGCCTGAATTACGTGTCACTGCTTTTAAGGTTACTACTCTGTAAAAACCACTGCCTCTCCGATCTAAATATTATAAACTGTATGGAATTTGCTTTTATCCCCGCGTGAGTTTTATTATAATAGTAATTACGATTTCAAATGAATGAAGGAAATTACAACTTGATATTTGTTGGCATAAATTAGATAATATTTATATTTATTATTATTCTACGTACATGGAGATGCATAAGACCTTGTGAAGAATAGACAATAAGATCATCTGGTGTCATCGTTACGTTTGCTGCGGTAATCCACTTCCTCAGAGCTTCAATAATCTTTTGCAGGTACACCCTAGGGTTATCATCCTCCGTAGGACTCATATTCTTGTATTTGGCGCCGTACCCACTTTCGTGAGACCGTACCTCACTAACAAAGCTCTTTTTAGGCTATAATGGAATTGAAAAGATCAAACAGACAAATTTTTGAATACTTAACCGCCTTACTCGTAAGGAAACACCCTAAAACAAACGCTCGCTTTTCACGAGGGATGTCATTTGCTACCGCTTGTTTTTCGAACATTAACAAATATTCCTCTATATCATTTAGTTTCTCATCAAGGAATGGAAGCTTCAACTGGGTATTTATTGGCGTAGGAAATGCTGTGGCTGCTTTGATGCCTTTGGGAAAGCTATTGTGCATGTGTGACGCCTGTCTATCGTCAGATCTAGCTTCATTGCAGCATTCTCTCCTCGCTTCCTTGCATCTTTCTGCTCGAATATTTGACTCTTTGAGCCTCAGCTTCGACCTTAGCTTTTTCAACTTCAGCTTCAGCCTCAAGCTCAGCTTTTTCTCTTTCATCCTCAAACTTAGCTTTCTCCCTTTCAACTTCAAGCTTAGCTTTCTCCCTTTCAGCTTCAAGCGCTAACTTTTTCTCCTCTAAAGCAGCAGCAATGATCAATCTCCGCTTCCTTAGCTAACTTCTGTTGCTCGAGCGCAGCTTCTTGAGCCATTCCATCTTTTAATGCAGCAGCAAGTTCCTTACCCGATAAACCCAATGACTTACACAACTCTACAAATTCAGTATTAGAAGCCATTGTTATAATCGTTTTACTCAAAACCAATTATAAAATATACTGTTTGTCAACAAAGTCACTTCTTAACGCACGAATCACAATCACGTTTTCTCTAACAAAAAATTTCGAAATTTTTGCTCCCATGATACACGCAGGAAAACAAATTTCTTACAACAAATTAAAGGATATATAATATAATAAATAATATATATATATTAATATATATATATATAATATAAATATATATATGATATTATATATATATATATCCTATATATATATATATATATATATAATATATATATATATATTATATATATATATATATAATAATAACAGGTTCAACAAATTCGTTAGTAACATTTGCAAATCTTGTGGGAAAAACAAGTATTTTCGACCCACTAAACAAAAGTGAGTAAAAATCAGGAATTCCAAAATTACTATTTTCGCTTCACTCAACTTTGTAAATTTACTCCCTCACTAAACATATTAATAATATATCATATATATATTTTGAATTATAATTATATAAATATATATAATATATAAATTATATAATATATATATTATATATATATATATATATATATAGTATATATATTATAATATAAATATTTATTTATAAAAGCATAAAATATAACGTATTAAAATTATTCACGTGTTTTAATTGTTTCCAACACAATGAGTATTGGTTGCAATAGCAAATAACTATTCACCATACGCAAATAAATCATATATGTCAACTCAACAATAAATAGTACTAATGGATATATTGACAGTTAAACTCAATATCCCTAAATATTCCAAGAATGTTACTAATGCTTACACAATAACTCTGACACAGGTTTTAGCAAACAACAACTACAAATGAATAACCTGTGCTCAAAATATACAGCAAAATGCAAAATAAATTCACAAACAACATTCATGATAAGAATTAATGACGCGTGGTTAAAAATAAAATCCGGAGGACAGAAGCCACAAATGTTAAATATGTAATGGGTGTATTGAAAAAAAGATAATAAATTGTAGTAAAACTTAACTCTTCTAGCAAGAAACAATTCCTTTGGCCATGCCGCCCTCCCGCCTCTCCCCGTGACAATACACCAAAACAACACTTACCAAGATTCTCGAAGCGAGCCTTAATCGTATCAGTATCC
>JABUQX010031194.1:42500-47500 GCA_015478945.1 Trachelipus rathkii | reverse complement strand
AATAATAACTTTATTTAAAAGCTGTGTAAAGTTATCTGTAGTGAATAAATTTCATCTTTAATCATATATATAATCTCTAATACAGTATTGTACTTAAGTATCTTTTTTGTCTCTTTTGGAACCTTGCAAATCTCTTTATGCAAAAATGATTATATTTCTATTCCTATCAGTGATTATATAACAGGGTTTTTAGTAAAATTTAATTTAGTAATTAGGAGTATATATATTGCTTGTTATTTATTACAATAATGTGATAAATAAATAATATATACTCTCTCAATATAATAAAATTTGTTTTTGAATATGTAAAGTATATTAAAATTTAATTTTATTAATTATTTATATATATATGTAAAGTATATATATATAAGATTAATACATATGTTTCTATCATGTACTTTAATGTCAATATCTAAATATGAATATAATTACTATAATATAATGAATATAAGGGTAAGCGTTATTAAAATTATACAAAAATATAAATTATATGAAAACTTTTAGTTTGTCGATATGAATATTATAGTTATATGAAAACAGTCTTTTAAAATTTGACCTCCTGAATTAATGACAAATTCTTTAATTTGACATAAGACCTTGATAATCAAAACTTTTTTTTTATACTTTGTTACATTTCATATATACCATATTTTAAATACAACTGAGATATTAAAATTCAATATTATTTTACATTTAATTAATAATTATAGTAATATAATTATTAATAATACTAATTTATTAAAAATAATTTTTATAAAATAATAAGAAATATTAGTAAAATTATTTAATGAAAATTTGAATAACTCAGCTTGGTGGTGACAACTGTGAAATATATATATATATAATGGACGTAACACAACCTCAACTATTCAGTGAACTGATTAATCTAATTTTTTCACATATATATTTTTCATTTACCTATCTATAAAATATTATTTAATTTTTATCACAATATTTATTAATAACATTATATTATATATATCATACCTAATATAGGATCTTATAGACAGGATACAATTCCTTAGATCCTCGGTAATAAGTTGAGTTTCAAATATATACTGTTACAAAAAACTTTGTACATAATTTATCGATAAGTTTTCCATCATTAATCATAAACAATTGACTAGTTTTTTTCTTTTTTATTTTAATATTAATTTTCAATTTTATTACAATATTTTTTCTTTCATTATATTTCGTCTTCTCGTTTCTTATTATTATATCCTACATAATACATATATATAATATATATGTATAAAAAAGTATAATTATTATTATAGTTATAAAATGTTTTTTATATATCTTACTAATAAATAATGTAAAGTCAGACGATTTATTCTTCACGTTTGACTCACCAATCTAATTTTTAATTTATAATAAGAAAATCCGATATATAATAAATAACTATTTCCACTCATCTACTTGTTGTTCGACTATTATTTACCTGCTTAACATATAAAATTCTAACTATATTAACTACTTAACTACTACTATAACTATCTTACTTTACACTACTACAGTACTATACTTAACTCTACTTTAATACATCATAACTATCTAACTATCTACTACTACTTACTATACTTCATTAATCATACTTACTACTACTACTACTATCATTACTTATATTTATTATTAATTTATTATTATTTTAATTAATTTATTATATATTTATTATTATTATTATTTTAATTAATTATATTATTTATATTATATTATATTATTAATATTATTTAATTAATTATTATATTATTAATTATTATATTATTATTTATATATAATTTTATTATTATTATTATTATAATTATTATTATTTTATAATTTAATTATATTATATAATATTTATATATCATAAATATATTATTATTATATATATTAATTATATTATTATTATTTTAATTCATTATATATTATATTAATAATATTGAATCTATATATTAGTATAATTATATTATTATTTATATATTATATATTTATATAATTATATTATATTATTTAATAAATATATTATTATTATATATAATTATTATTTAATTATTAATTTATTTATATTAATATTATTTTAATTTATTATAATATATATTATTTATTTATTATTATATTATTATTAATTTATTATTATTATTTATTATTATATTATTATTTAATTTATTAATTAAACTTATTAATGTATATTATTATTATTATTATTATTCATTATTTATTATTTATTATTATATTACTTTATTATTATTATTTTCATTATTATTATTATTATTATTTATTAATTTTTACTATTATTATGTGATGTCATGTTCATTTAGTTGTTGATTATTTTGGAATATTAACTTGTGTTTGTGCTTCGTGAGTGATGGGCCATGTATGTCTTGATAGCTCACTGTAGGCTGAAGTAAGATCAGGCTATATTGTTTGTGCTCGCCTATTATACAGGTTTCTTACTTAAATACGTCTTACAAATGAATTATGGTAATTATAATTTTAATATTTATTTACTTCTTATGTACGTCGCGGGTCTAGTTACTCTCATATTCTGTTTATTATTATTGAGTTCGATTATATTGATGTTCTGGACATTACTATGGTTCATTTTTATATATTGTTTTTTTTGGGTTTGTTCTTGTGGTCTTATGGTTTGTTGGTTTTTTTGATGTGTTGTAGTTTGATTCGTGGTCTGTTTAGTGATCTTGCTACTGGTCTTATGTCTAGTGAGCTCAGCAGAGCGTTGTTGTAGTACTGTAGGAGTTAGGTGATAATAGTAGTTGGTCTTCTAGTCGTATACCGTATGTGATGGTTAGTTTCGATAGCTTTATGATTTAGCTCAAACGTTACTGATTGGATATATTCTAGAATTCGCTAATGTTCCTTCTACTGTCTATCCACGCTCAGCATTTAAATTCTCACCGTGATCGTAAAGTTTAGGACTGTAGTCATGTGCTTTATATTGATATATATTAGGTACTATAGGAACTTCTCTACCCAACTCTTACTACATATCCATGTACAATCTCATAATCCTCACTAATACTATAATCCAAATATCAAGGCGATTCGATTTTCCACCCGAGTCTTTCGATCGGCCCCCTGGGTAAGCCTTGAATATGACTCCGATGGGATGCCACTCTCTCTTCGAAGGGAATACATAATGTGTACAAGTTATCTTCACTTTCAAACCTCCATACCATCTGTTCTAATAACGATTCTGCAAGAAATACTTCAGAATCTTAATTACTGGTCATTTACAAACACAGTTTATAACATAGTTAACTTCCTCAAAATCCCTTTGCAAAAGGTGTTGCCGTTCACTTATGACGAAGGGTATATACGTTGGTTATTCCCTGCTCTCACCATTTGCCTGGTCCTAGCGTCTCTCTCCAAATCTAGCCACTATGCTCTCTTGCTAAAATCATCATTCCTGTCTCATTCCGCAGTTCACAGTATGTTTACTCTAGTGTTTACTGACGGCCCTAAAACAGGGAACAGCGTGGGTGAGACTGCTGTCTTTCCTGACAGCAACCTCTCTCATACACTTCCCTCTCATGCTTCACTTTTTACGGCAGAATTAATGGCTATGATGATGACCCTTTCTCGAATTCTATTTCTAAAATAAGACTACTCTTATGTCATTTATTCAGATTCACTCAGAGTCCTCCAAGCGATTAAAGCCTCCTATTCTAAAAACACAATGGTATCAGTTATGCAACAATTTTTTCGGCTGCTTCATTCTCATAAGAAATAAATCATACTATGTTGAACCCTTCTCACTTAGGGGTAACTGGCAACGAAATCGCTGACAGAGAGAGACCAAAATGGTCGTCTTTTTTTCGGAACTATTTTAGTTACCTTCCGGATACCATTCAACAATGGCGCCTCCCACCAACTAATTATTATCCTGCTCTCCGAGAAGGCTTCCGGTTTCATTGGAAAGAGTGCTTGGCTAGTGATCAGCGAGGAGCAAAACTTAGAAATAAAAAGCCGAACATTGGTGATTAGTCTTCCTCTCATAGTTGAAAGTGTTTGCACGAGGTGATACTTGAACGCCTCCGCATTAGCCACACCAATGAAACTCACAGCCACTATATGTCACGGGACCCTCCTCCCATCTGTAAATTTTGACGTCGTGTTGTAGGAAATCTATAAGCTGGTATTTTTTGAAGGATTGCATCGAGTAACTGAAGCACTGATCTGTGAAGAACATGGTGTATGTAAAAGGGTTAGAGGATATGTGGACAAAATTTTACATGAAACAAATGATTGAGAAAATGAGAGAGAAGAAAAATAATTTGTATTTTGGTTTGATGCAGTTGCAGCAGGCGTATGGCAGGATTAATAAGGAAGCTCTGTGTCAGGTGTTAGTGATATATTGTTTTGGTGGTGGGCTTCTGAATGAAATCAAAGTATGTCGTTTGAGAGTGAGGCGTGTTCAGGAATAAATGGAGTTGAGGGTGATTTGTTTAATATTAATAGCGGAGTGAGACATGGATGTGTTATGTCTCTTTGGCTATTTAATTTGTATATAGTTGGGGGTTGTGTAAGAATTGCAGGTGGAAGTGGCAGGGAAAGGTGTTAGAATGATGAAGAAGGGAAGAGAGTGGAGGGTTCCCTGCTTATTGTATTTTGATGATTTGGTTTTAAGTAGTGAATCTGAGGAGAGTTTAAAAAGATTGGTATAGTGGTTTGGCAGGGTGAGTAAAATAAGGAGTTTGAAAGTGAATGTAGATAAGAGTAAGGTTCAGGTAGTGAGTGAGGAGTCAGCGGTATGAAGTCATGTTGGATGGCAAGCAACTGAATGAGGTATCTGAGTTTAAATATTTGTGCTGTATGTTGGATGAAAAGTAAACGGATGATGCAGAGTGTGGTAGGAAAGTTGTGAATGGTAGTAAGGTGGTTGGTGAAATTAATTCCTTAGTTGATGTAAAGGGGTAAGTCTTAAGTGAGCTAGGGTTTTGTAGGAGGCAATGATGTCACCTGTGTTAATGTACAGAATAGTAGTGTAACTATGGTCT
>JABUQX010031194.1:27500-30000 GCA_015478945.1 Trachelipus rathkii | reverse complement strand
AGCAAGGGTAGGCAGAATAATGTTATTTTTCTGTATGAATCTTTCTAGGAGGGTGATGGTGAGGGGGAAGGGAACAGAGGTAAATAGTGACTTCACATCAAAACTGACGAATCTGCAGAACTCTGAATGTGCTTTTAGGATGAAGTTCGGACACTAAATAACTGTGTAGCTTAGATTTGACTTCTTTAACAATTTTCAAGAATTATTTTCTTTGCATTAAAACATCTGAGTAGATAGTATATTGAAATTTTTTGGGTTAAAATCTGTCTTCCTACTAATACGATAATATTGTGCTCTTTCTTTTGTTCTCCTAATGTAACAGATATTCTTACCTTTTAAAGCATCTTTCTACTTCTCCAGGGACTGCTATATCTTCTCTACCAAATAATGAGTTCTTCTATTAAGGAGATTTCAACATACGCCACAATGAAAGATAAAAGTCCTCTCATACTGATAAAGAAGAGAAAGAGTGTGAAACATATATCACTCAACGACCTGGGACAACTGATTAAGGAACCTACGACATTTTGGATCTTCAGATCTTTCCCTTGAACATCTCTGATATATGCTTTGCCACTAGCCCCTCTCTATATAAACAAGCCATCTTCGCTGTTATTTGTGTAACTCTGACCTGTCTTATATCTGTTAATTTTCATGTTTTCAGTGTAACAGCTCCATCCTGACCTAAAAGTATTTTCTGGCACTTTAACTCTATAGTTAACTATTCCGGGAGTGATTTCTTTGACACTGATGACGCTTCAGTTTCTACAGATATAGTGGAGACATAATCTCTGAAGTCATGAGTAAGGTCATTCCTTCTTCGTCTAAATCTTTTTTTTCCTCAAAATCCATGTTTCCATCGTTCTTTGTTCTTACGCCATTCAGACTAGAGACAGAGCGTATTGGAAGTGGAAAAGTTCTCATTCTTCTGTCGTTCTCACTAATTTTAATTCAGCTCGGAATCGTTGCAGGGATACTATTTGATAAGCAAAGTTTACTTCCATTCAGACTAAAGACAGTGCGCATTAGGGGTGGAAGAGTTTTCATTCTTCCGTCACTCTGACTAATTTTCATTCAGCTCAGAATCATTGTATTTGTCAAGCAAATAGTACTTCCACAGAGCAAAAGTACGATGACATCCTTGGTTCTCCTATTAAAAAATCGCCCTGGTCTCTTGCCAAAATTGTGTCCAACAACTTCTGTAAATCATTTTTTCCTCCACTTTTTCGCTCTGATGGTTTTATTGCAAATAATTCGACAGAAAATGGAAACTCTACTCTAAGGGAATCTGGCAATCCTCCTCCTACTCTTTATCGTCTTAGTTGTCCCTCAACTTTACCTGTTATTACATTTGATCAGGTGTATGAGCTCTTGCAATCTATGAATTTATTAAAGCATGTGACTCGGATAACACTCTTTTTCGACTTTTATACAATTTAGATCCCTAGCTCGGAACCTTACTCCTTACTATACTTTCTTGTACTCTAATTCATTCCTCAGTGTTTGGAAACTCGCATTGTCCAACCGGTCCAAAAGATGCTTCTTAAGCAGCTATGATCCTTCAGCTGTAGCCTCGTTACGCTCACTTGTTATTCTGTCTAAAATCTTAGAAACTCTCCTTCATTTCTTTGACCATCTGGAATCTCATTCTCTATCTTTTCCGATCATCCAGCATGGACTGTTCCTCGTTCGATGTCTAATGGTGATATAATTACTTATCTTACAAATTTATCCTCTTCTACCCTAATGAAATTTTCGTAGTCTGGTGTGTTGGCGCTTGACATACCAAAGCATTTTACTGAATATGGTATACGTCGTTACTTTCAAAACTTACTTCTTTTGGGTTTTCTCCTTTACTTTGCTTACTTATTTCTAGTTTTCTTCCAAATCGCTCAATATCATCTGCTGCTGAAGGAGTGAATTCCTTTTCCGTTCTACTAATAGTTGTGTTTTTCATGGTTCTAGAAGTCTTATCTCCTCTTTTCTTACTCTTCATTAATGATCTTGTCAGCTGCTCATCTTCTAACTCTATCCATTCATACACTGATGACTCGACCACCATCCTTCTACTCATTTAAAATCTGCTCCTTCTTTTGTTTCTAGAGTTTCCTCCTCTCTTAATCTTTCAGATTTTATTCCCGCTGACCTGCATGAATTTTAGGTGCGGTCTCATCAACCTTCTGAAGTTCATTCTCTTTAAATCTCATCTTCTACAAATCTCCCTCTCAAAAAAATCTTAATTTATCTATCACATTTAATAGTTCTCCTGTTTCTCCTGTTAGCAATATAAACATTCTTGGCATTACCATAAACAAAAACGTCTTAGAAGTCTCATATCACAATGTTTGCCAGGAATGCCTTAAAAATTTTGAAGTTCTGTTCAGATTAGAAAAATTTTTTCCCCATCTCAACAACTCCAACTATATAAAGGTCTCATCCGCCTTTGTTTGCAATACGGTTCTTGTCACATGCTTATTGAAAGGATCAAGCGAAAGTCTAA
>JABUQX010031194.1:15000-22500 GCA_015478945.1 Trachelipus rathkii | reverse complement strand
AAATCCTTATATAAATAGAAGAAAATCAATACTCTTTGTAAGTTTAATATCAAATATTTAAAGAAATTTATTAAGGAATACTAGCAGAATATTTCGACCAAACTTGGCCCTCTTTCAGCTGCTATAAACTAAATTAAATATTTTATAAATACATACAAATAAATTTAAAAATTATCAAAAGTTTTTTTTGAAAAAAGGGGAGGGTTTAAGAATTTTGTTAATGATGGAATCTATTTGTGAATCATTTCTTTGTATATTATAATTAGTGGAATTGTTTATGCAAAATAATTCGGTGAATCTTCTGGTAAAGATTTAAATGTTAATAATGGGCGGGATGGTTCCAAAGGATAGTATGGTTGTGGTAGATCTAGTGAAAGGTGAGGGACAGAAGTAGGTCTATTTGTGTTGGTACTTACAGCGGTGAAGTCATGTGTTTCTCCAATGTATGTATTACAGGCACAAGAGACTTAAAACACATTGAGAAGTGTGTAGTTATATGAGATTTAGGGCTTAAGAATTTTTTGAAAGGGAAGAAGATTTGAAAATTGGGTGGGGTTGAGAGTTTTGGGAAGGAATTCTTTCCAAAATTGTAAGAATACAGTTGTAAAGCGCAAGAGGTAGAAGCATGTGTTATCTGAAAGGAGGTCAAGGTATAAAGTTATCTTTCTGGCCCTCGGCGAGGGCACAGAGCACAGCATTGGAGGATGGTGGTTATTAAAGGTTGAAGAGATACCAATTCATTTACAGGTGGGGGGAGAACAAATCCTTAAAGCTCTATAACAAAAGAGGACAGTAAAATAATTTTAGTGTTAAGAGAGTAAGAAAACCAGTAAAAGAGAAGTGGGCATGGGTTTTCTTTATACCTGATATTATGTTATCGTGATCGACCAAATTAAAGTACTCCAAAAGGTAAGTTGTTGCAGGTGGTCTGTGCTATTTATAAACCTGAGAAGAAGTTGATGTTATTAATGAAAGCGACGAAAATCAATTGTGTATAAAAGTTAAGGTACAGCAATAGAAGATATCATCATCCATATCAATACCTCAAAGACTGCTAAGAAGAGGGTGGGGTGGGAGAATGCGATAGATTTCAAAGTTCCATTTTAGGAAGATGCTGCAAGATAGGGGAAGGGAGAACCTACCTTTTCTCCTTTATTCCTTGGGTTTTACATGATTTGTTCTCCCCTAAATCCAAAATGAATTTACTCTTATTCCTTTTCATCCTAAGTAAATATCCATCCTCAATACATTATCAATAATGCTCCAAGTGAATAAACTTTATACCTATATCCCCTGCATAACTCATTTCCTACCTCCCTTTACCTTTGTCTTCTCACAATTTTTGCAAAAAATTCCCCAAAAACTATCTATCTAACTTCAATCTTCCTTTCAAAAAATTCTCAAGCAGAAAACTCATCCGAACACGATTACTCACAATGTGTTTAGCAAATACCTTAGCCCACTGTAACAGCAAGTATTATACATTTGAGAAACAAATTAATTAACCGATGTAATTACTAACACAAATATGACCTACTTCAAGACAATCCCAACTCTGCCCTCACCTTACATAGATCTACCCACAACCACACTATCAACATTGACCACATGACACCCATTATTAACATTGAAAACCTTCACCTTAGAAGATTTACCGAATGCTTTTGCATAAACAATTCCACTAATTATAACATACAAAGAAATGATTCACAAATAGATCCCATCATTAACAACATTCTTAACTTCTCACCTTTTTAAAAAAAATTAAAACCAAAACTTTTGTGATAATTTTAAATTTATTTTATGTATTTTTATTATATTTAATTTAGTTTATAGCAGCTGAAAGAGGGCCAAGTTTGGTCGAAATATTCTGCTAATATTCCTCAATAAATTTCTTTTGTAAATGACGATATTAAACCAAAGAGATATTTTCTTCTATTTATTAAGATTTACAAGAAATATTTTTAATCGTTATCATCACATCTATCTATCTAGATCTATATCTGAGTCTATAGTTATATATATATATAAAGATATATATATATATATATATATATATATATATATATATATATATATATATAGTATATATATAAGAAGGTATATATATATATATGTTGTTATATATATATATATATATTACAGTTGTCAAATTAATTAAAATTGCTGTATAGAGCCCTATTGAAGGTGGGGTGTTGAACGTGTCTCTGGCACCCCTCTCTGACGCAAATTACGTAGAAGAGTACAGAGATGCAGCCTTAAAGTGAGGGTGATTAAATTGAGTAGGAAACAGAAGATTAAAGAGAATTCCACAGAACAAAGATGGCAGGGAAAGAAGCACCGCAGAGAACCAGTCTGGAGTTACTACATTATCAAACACAAACCATGTGTTGATAAAGCACATCTTGTGTTTCCGCTGATGTCAAAGGTGGTGGTACGCGAGTGGAAGTTACCTCTGAGTATCGCGCTACGGTACCTATGTAGAAAAGAGATAAAGCACCTAACATCGCTCAAAGATAGTGAGTCAAGTGAACTAGAAAGTACGGGTCATTTATAAGGCTTTGACCTGACTCGACCTCTATCCAAAAGTTATGAAACAGTCCCCTAGATATAGCAGTACTCCGCCAAGGGCGGATGAGACCCTGCAGCTGAAGAATCTGCAGTGAGAAAAAGCCCTGAAGTCTAAACAGAACCCCAGTTTGTTTGGAGGCCGCCCTAGCAAATCCATTGAGATGTGGAAGCCAAGACATTTTTTATGCCAAGGCCATGGATGTTTATAGTTGTCAACAGAGGCAGCATTAAGAGAACTGGGTCATGAGAGATAGGAAAGTTAAAGATGTCTTACAGAGCGAGATTTTTAAAAGTTGGGTTTTTAAAGTATTAATTTCACAAGGTTGAGACGACCCCACCCGTAAATTATATCCAGATCAACGAGAATTAAATCGGAAAGATTAAGAAGTAAAAGAGGGATCAGAATTGAAATGGAGTTGAAAGAAAAGAAGTGCCTGAGTCTTCGGTGTTGATGAGGAGTGATGTGTGTATTTGAGAAGATCACAATGTAGTTATGGAATAAAGTCGAGATAAGACAGAACCTCTAAGGAACAAATATTGACAGAAAAAGAAGAAGAAGTCGCCACATCAACAACAGCCGATATTGAGCGATTTGAAAGAAAACTATACATAAGTAAGCAAAGAAAAGGAGGAAACCCAAAGGAGGAGAGCCTGGAGAGTCTGGAAAGCCTGGAGAGCCGTGACACGTGCCATACCCGGTCAAATGCTTTGGATATGTCAAGCGCCACCACGCAGTCTCCCCCATATTCCTATATGGCGAAACCAGTAACTGTTAAACAGGGTTATATCTGATTAGCAGACACGAGTCAAGTTCCTAATCTGGGCTTCGCATGATCGGAAAGAAGAAATTGAGATCACATATTCAAGAAGTGAGAGCTGAGGTATACCTGTTGATCTAAATCAGAATTAGTATGGATGAGTTTTTGTATGATAGTTAGAAGGATAAGAGCGGTTCCTTTTAGGTTGGTTGACATATGTTATATATATATACATATATATATATATATATGTTATATATATATATATATATATATATATATATATATATATATATTATATATATATATATATATATATATATATATATATATATATATATATATATATATTATTAGTTATTATTATTATTAAGAAAGAAAGATATAGTATTATTATTATTGTTGTTATATATACATATATATATTATTACATATATTATTGTTATTATTATTATTATATATATATATTTATATATATATATATATATATATATATATATATATATATATATATATATATATATATATATATATATATATATATTATAAAATATATTATATACACATATATATATTATTATTATATTATTATTATTATTATATATATACATATATTATTAGTTATTATTGTTATATTATTATTATTATTATTATCCATATATTATTATATATATGCTATATTATATATATATAAAGATATAGATATATAGTATATATATTATATATATATATTATTATTATACATATATATATTACATACATATATGTTATATATATTTATTATTATTTATTATATATATACATAATATTTATATATACATACATATATATTATTACATATATATATATATATATATATATATGAATAAAAAATACTGGTGCAAAATTAAGTTGTACATCCATTTCGTGATATAAAGAGATTACTGAAGCGCGTACCAACAAATAAGGCCTCAGGAAAACACGTCCCTGACTTGCAAAACACTAAAAACACAATAGAACTGAAAGGACAATATCGTATTATTTATATTTACATTCGTGAATTCTTTTACTGACATGTAAGAATAAATCTGGGAATGTTCATATGTAAGGGAAATGAAGTTTTCTTCCAAAGTGAAAGTTTTTTTAATATAAATTATTTTCTACTTAATTCTGCTAAATTTTAATAATAATAATAATAATAATAATAATAATAATAATAATAATAATAATAATAATAATAATAATAATAATAATAATAATAATAATAATAATAATAATAATAATAATAATAATAATAATAATAATAATAATATTAACAATAATCATGTTATAATAATAATAATAATAATAATAATAATAATAATAATAATAATAATAATAATAATAATAATAATAATAATAATAATAATAATAATAATAATAATAATAATAATAATAATAATAATAGTAATTATATATATATATATATATATATATAATATATATATATATATATATATATATATATATATATATATATATAATATATATATATATATATATATATATATATATATATATATATATATATATAATATATATATATATATATGAAATATATATATATATATATATATATATATATATATATATATATATA
The DNA here is from genome assembly GCA_015478945.1 of Trachelipus rathkii. Classification (NCBI taxonomy): domain Eukaryota; kingdom Metazoa; phylum Arthropoda; class Malacostraca; order Isopoda; family Trachelipodidae; genus Trachelipus; species Trachelipus rathkii. The sequence continues at coordinate 17,553 of JABUQX010031194.1, read as the reverse complement.
TATATATATATAATAATAATAATAATAATAATAATAATAATAATAATAATAATAATAATAATAATAATAATAATAATAATAATAATTAATAATAATTAATAAAAATAATATATATATATATAATAATAACATAATAATAATAATAATATAATAATATATCTATATAATAATATATATATATTATATATATATATATATATATATATATATATATATATATATATATATATATATATATATATATATATATCAGGGCTGCGGAGTCGTAAAATAAATTTTTCGACTCCGACTCCGACTCCGACTCCGACTCCTTAAATTCAAATTTGGATTTTCGACTCCGACTCCGACTCCGACTCCACCTAAACAAAAATTTTCGACTCCGACTCCGACTCCGACTCCGACTCCGACTCCGACTCCGACTCCGACTCCGACTCCACTTAAACAAAAAATTTTCCGACTCCGACTCCGACTCCGACTCCGACCCCAGCAGTCAAATTCAAAATTTCGACTCTGACTCAGATTAGTGCTTACAGAGTTACATTAAAACATTTTTTTGTTTCAACAATTTTTTTTTGCTTGCTTTTCAGAATAAAAAAATATACCACTTTTCCAATGAATCTAATCTCCAAATGCTATACGGTAAAGTACCGTAAAGACATAAGGATGTAGGCTCAACACATGACAAACAAATATATTTCAGTTTCGGAAACAAATGTATAACGTAATTATAATGCAAATTATTTTTATTTTTATTATAAAACAGCCATTATAAAATTAACAGTTTAATACTTTCAGTTTCAATAATAATAATAATAATAATAATAATAATAATAATAATAATAATAATAATAATAATAATAATAATAATAATAATAATAATAATAATAATAATAGCATTAAAAGAATCGCTTATGAAATAAAAAACAAAAGAATTTCTGACAAAATTAAAAGAACTGGATTTTATAATTTAGGATATATATATATATATATATATATATATATATATATATATATATATATATATATATATATATATATATATATATATATATATATATATTTATATATATATATATATATATATATATATATATATATATATATATATATATATATATATATATATATATATATATATATATATATATAACATATAATATATATACATGGATTGCCTAAAATACACAAAAACTCAGAAAATTCACCTTTGAGACCTGTAATATATATGTGCAGAACGGTTACACACGAAATTGCCCAATATCTGAACAGTATTATCCGACCATATCTTAATAACTCTTTCATAGTTAAATCAAATAATGAATCATTATGTAAATTATCAAACTTAAAACTTGAAGCCACTAATATATTCGCCTCACTTGATGTAGAATCTTTGTTCATAAATGTACCGGTTCTTGATACGATTGACATAATAATTAACGAAGTGTATCACTCAAATAACCTACCCCCAGATATATCAGAACAACATATGAGGAACCTTTTATTAATTTGTTGTACTCAAACACCGTTTAAATTTAAAGAAAACATATATCTACAAACTGATGGAGTGCCGATGGGTTCACCACTTGGACCTACATTTGCTGACTTCTATATGTTCAATCTGGAAAAACAAAATCCTTCGTGAAACAAACAACTTTAACCCCGTATTTTACATAAGGTATGTCGACGACACCCTCACTATTTTTAGGAACATAGATCATATACATCAGTTCATCAATAAAATTCAAGAGTTGTCATGCTTAAAATTCACATACGAAACTTAGGTTAATAATGCTATCTGTTTTTTAGACATCAAAATCAATGTTAATTCTGACGGCTCATTATCTACAGGCATGCATGTCAAAACCCACTGATAATGGTCTGTATATGAACTATGGATCCTATTCACCGACTATTTACAAAGAATCTATCGTAAAAATTTTAGTTTACAGAGCATACAACCTATGTTCAACTTGGAAAACTTTTGATGAAGAAATTTGCCACATTAAGTAAAATTTAATTAACTGTGATCATCCACAATATTCAGTTGAAAATTTAATTAATAAAACCCTTACAAAATTATATAATAAAGAAAGTAAAAATAATAAGAAAAATTTGATAAATTTCTTCTTCAAAACTTCCAATGCTATTTGTCAATAAGGAAGAGAAGTGCCTTCGTAATATTTTGAATTCTCACCTCAAAACTAAAGACACCTCAAAAATTAAAGTCAGACTATACCATAAGTCCAAACAACTGGCATCTTCCTTTAGCACAAGAGATGCTTTGCCCGACAACCATCACGTTGTGTACCAATTTAACTGCCCTGAGTTAGACTGTACTTCGACATATATTGGTTACACAGTCCCAGCAAAATCTTTGAACATTTCAATACAGCACATAGTCAATCAACTATTAGTAATATTTCTAAACACTTCACAATATTATACGGATCGTGTGAAGTCCAGAAACTTAAAATTGCGGAGGCCTTCTACATCAAAACACGCAACCAGACATTAACATAAAATTTAATGTATTATCTGTCAGACTCAATATCA
>JABUQX010031194.1:0-7500 GCA_015478945.1 Trachelipus rathkii | reverse complement strand
AATGCTTGAAAAGAAGCATCACGTTTTCCATACGAGTAAGAACAGTTTATGTCACTAATGATGGAGACTGTAATATAGTACTAATGGAAAAGTGAAGGAGAATAAAGTTGATATCATAATTAAACTTATAACCTATTCACTTGCGATTATATATTTCAAAAGATTTGAGGATTGTGAAGAAGGTTCAATATCATGATCCATCTCAAACCTCTTTAAGTTTGCTCTTGCATTAAAAACTTCTCTAGATAGTAACTTTTCATCCACCTCATTTCTCGCATACTTGTTAGTTTTGTCCATTGTATATTTTCCCTCTTCGTAAACTAAAATAGTTCATAGTCCTTTTCAATGTACCAATAAAGTTTCTAGTGTGTTGGACTCCACATTAATGTGAACAGCAATGAACAAACAATACCGTTGGATTACTTTTCGAAAGGCCCTACAAACCTCTAACACTATTCTCAATTTCTGTTTCACCTCCATGGCGTTATCCAAACGGAAAATCACTATTTATTTTAATGCTAGTATTACTGACTCCGCTTGAGCCTAACCTTAAGTGCTTTCAAACGTCATTAAACCAAACAACTCTTCATGAATCAAAATTATTTTCTCATTTCTATTAATTTATGCTTCTCCTACTTTGCTCTGATTATTTATTTTTATTCATATCAACTGAAATTAAGGGATTCAAACCATCAAATTTTTTTATAGCTTAAATAATTTCGAAGAGTTCAAGACAGCTCACCACCCTGGCTCAAACACGGCCTTGTAATATTAATTTAATATCTATATATATCTCTATAATATATAGTATATATATATAAATATAATAATATATCTATATATATATATATATATACGTAAAATGAAAGATTTCATCCTACTTATTATGCCGTTGCATTTGCTCAGTAGTTGTTGACAAGTACAAAAAAAATTTTAAAGGTGAGCATATTTCAAGTGTCAATCTGAAGAGCTTCTTTAACGTTTTGTTTTTAGTGCAATCTCCCCATTTTTATCATTGTAGCTAAGCCAGTGTTGATGTGGTCAAAACAGAAAGTGGCCAGAATTAGACTCTATTTTATGGAACGATAGTTTCCTGAGTTTTAATGTTCTTTTGATGCTGTACGGTTTAGTATAAATATTTGTAACAAACCAATTAACTGCAAATTTTGTGGAAAATAAAGGATATCGATTGACGTAAAGACATAAGGAAAATAGAGATAATGACAAGACTGCCCAGTCAAACTAAAGTAGAAAACTAAATAACCCATATGCACATGTGACATTCAAAATGAATAAAGTATGAACCAAGCATCTCTATATATGGACTAAACATGCTAGAGCAAATAACTGTACCCATTGTTTGTCAATAAGATCTTCACAAAGATATAAATGTATATAAGCCAAACTCCACAAAAGCACATACTATAGATATATGCTAATTATTTTATATATTGCTAGTCAATTAAATGGAGGATATTTTTTTTTTACGCAAACTGAATAATTATATTATCTAGCTTTAAACCCGTAAGTTTGGCCTAGTCATGATACAATTTATTACACTCAGACAATCCATATATCTATCATGAAGTGCAATGAACCCTGTTTTATGTTACAAGTGATTCGTAAGCAACAATTACCTGAGGCATACCATTCCAAATCTTCATCTTTTCTTATATCAAGATAACATGACCTCTTATTGACTTTCTTATATTGCCTACCTCCCCCTTCCTTCCTTCCGTGGTCTACTATAAAAAATTAATTGATCTCCCTCATCTCAGTATTATAGAAAGATGCAAATATTTTTTAAATTTGAATCATATTCCCTCTAAGAAATCGCACTTCAATAAAAGCACATCCCCAACTACCTAGCCTCTCCTAATTGTTTTTACTCTCAAAATCAGTAATCATCTTTGTTGGGCTACCTTTGACTGTCTCCGGATATATATCTAATATATAATATATATATATATAATATATATATATATATATATATATATATATATATATATATATATATAATAATATTAATTTAATATATATATATATATAATATTATTATATATTTATATATATATATATATATATATACAGTCATATATTCCAAGTGAGTGAGCCCAAATTTGTGCACAATGTAATACTGGCTTAACATAGATTTATACAGTTTACTTATTACCTACTTACTCTTATAAACAACTTTGCAAATTATAATCAATATCAACTTACTAGCTATATTCCTTACTTTCAAATAAGTTTCACCCAGGATAATGGTGAGCTGAATTTAAAAAATGTTTAACAGCTTCGATTGGTTTTCCTGTAATTTGGTTAGACCTTAAACATGCACGACTGTGGGTATAATCAAATTGTTAAGTCTTCAAGGTGAGAATTGAAGAGCATGATTTAAAGCCATAGAAAGTATCATAAATGTTCAACAGATAACCTCTGAAAATTTGTTTGGAAAAAGACCTGAATGATCCCTTAGCAACATCGATCCGGTCATTTGGTATAATGACAAAAAGACAATGTAATTTGGATAAAATAATTGCACAGAAACAAAGTACAAGATTTATACATTTAATATATTTAAATATATATAAAAACTATACTATTACATAATACCCTACAACTACTAATAATACAACTATTACTACTACTGATAACTAAATAATAATAATAACTATATAATTAATATAATAATAATAATAATAATAATAATAATAATAATAATAATATAATAAAAATAATAATAATAATAATAATAATAATAATAATAATAATAATAATAATAATAATAATAATAATAATAATAATAATAATAATAATACCAACAACAATAATAATAATAATTAATAATGGAAGTTTTAGTTTTTGCTTCAATTCACGAAATATTTTCTTCTAATTTCCATTTAATTCTTAAAACTATTCTATGAATATTTTAAAAAGAAAAGTAGAGGCATATTATAATTTTATTAGTTCCTGACCGGTTTTATTCGTAAACCTCAGACATTTTCAGAGTTTCGAATTCTAAGAAGTGAATGAATTATTTTACAAAAGATTTAAGATTATAAATTATTAAATTTTAGGTAGCATTTCATATTATATTTAATCTTTTTTCGGAATCGGTTGGACATGTGCGTGCTTCCAACATTGACTGAAAGTATTAATTAGTATTGAGACATAGAGAATATAGTTGAACAAGGGGCGGGGTCAGCACGGAGGCACACTCCCTCAAAATTCGGGGAGGAACGCCATCCGGGCCACCCGCCTTCCTAACGATTCATAGATTTCAGGAAGTCCATGCCCCGATCCAAAATGTAATGCACTAAGGCAAAGCATCAGGACACCTGGAGAGGAGAAGGAGGAGGAAGAGGAATGTGCCAGAATCGTCTAGTTGAGTTAGAGAGGAAAATAAGGAGACCAGACCAAAGAGAATTGGCTTTTCAGTTGAGTAATTAGCAACAGAACCATAGATCGAATCAGAGAGGAAAGGACAGATTTACGGAAGTTGTTAGACGGATGTTTGGCAGAGGCCAGCAAACGATTTTTCAGTAGCCGCAGAACCTACGAAGGTTCGCGCACTTTCGTTTTCGACTGAAAGCCCGCTTTTGCTCGTCGAAGCAGTATCCCTGCACGATTTTCAAGCAGAATGAAAATTAGCAAAGAGTGATAGGAGAACCGAGAATTTTTCCACTCTCAATACGCACTGTTCTTTAAGCCTGAAATGGCCAGAGAACAAGCACGATCACCATGAATTATGAGGAGAAAAAAAATTAGTCCGAGGAAAGAATGCAAACCTGCCCTCCATCCATCAAGACTTACAGCCCCCACCTTATATCTGCACGAACCTAACGTCACCAGAGTCAAAGCAGCCATTCAATTATACGTTAGCCGTAGAAGTGACGCAAGGCCCCCCAATCGACTTGATCAAAGTGCCAAGAAAAAAAATCAAAAGGGCAGGATACGTTTAAGCTGTACTGTCTCATATGTTAGGCTTTGTGGTGTCCATTATGTAATAAGGCTTCAGTTTTTACAAGACCAGACCCCACAAAACCTGACATTAAAACATCAAACGTTTACGTACTTGGCCCTTAGATTAAATATATATGAAATGCTATCTTAAAATTTAATAACTTTGTTAATCTTTAAACTCTTCTTTCGTAAAATATACATCCGAAACTCTGAAAGATGTCCGAGGCTTTACCGACGAAACCCCGGTCAGGAACTAGTTAAATATAATAATGTCTCATCTTTCTTTGCAAAATTAATTTTCTAGAATAGATTTTTAACGAAAATCTAAAATGTAATTGAGAAGCCCTAACATATTGTGAATTGCGAACCAAAACAAGTAAACTATTAAAACGATACCTGATATAGAATTTCATACTTAAACTGATCACTAATAACATAATAACTCAATAATAATATAATAATATAATAAAACCTAATAATAATAATAATAACTAAATAATAATCAATAATAATAATAATAACTAAATATCAATAATAATAATATAAATGATTTAATAATACATCACATAATATAATATATGAAAATTATAATAATGCATAATGAATGAGGATGATAATGAAACATCGAACTATGAAAATGCAAAATGTCAGATAATGATAATGAGTAATGATAATGATAATCGATAATGGATAATCATGGATAATCGCATAATGATAATGATAAATAATAATAATAATAATAATAATAATAAAATAAATAATAATAAACAATAATAATAATAATAATAATCCATAATAATAATAATAATATGAATAATAATCATAAGAATAATAATAATAATAATTTCATTCTGAGAGTGAGAGCTTGAATTTTTTTGAAATCTGAAACATTTTTGAGATCTGAAAAACAAAAGCCTAAAATTAATAATAATAATAATATAATATAATAATGATAATAATAATAATAATATTAATAATATATTAATAATATAATAATAATAATAATATAAAATAATAATATAATAATAATAATAATAAATAATAATAATAATAATAATAATAATAATAATGATCAAGAATATGAAATGATAATCGATATGATAATGAAAACTAATAATAAATAATATATTAATAATATTATAATATTATAATAATAATGAATAATATAAATTAAAATTATAATTATAATATCATTATAATATAAATTTATAAAATTATAATTAAATTATAATAAATAATAATAATAATAATAATAATAATAATAATAATAATATAATAATAATAATAAAATAATCAATCATAATAATAATAATAATAATAATAATAATAAATAAATAAATAATAATAATAATAGATATAATATTGAATAATAATAATAATAATAATAATAATAATAATAATTGATGTTTTCAAGACCCAAAATTAAATTTTTATAGTCAATAAGGAAATTAAAATGTAAATGAAAAATATGATAAAAATTAACAAAATCAATTAATAATGACTCCGAATTATCTAGTCAACAAAATATGTCAACATTGCAAATGGCACCCAGAAAACAATTAAATTTAAAATCAGCATATTAAGCCTATTGTCTTTAAGCTTCTTGTGCCATTTTTTTGATTATTGTCACCCTCCAATAAAATTCCGCCAAAAATATTATTAAAATTTTTTATATGTAAAAACTGCTTTTAAATGTGATTATATAAATGCTTTAAAAATGAAGCAAATGAATACTGGGATTGATACGTATGGACGACTACACAAAGAAACAATTTTTTATAGGATTAACTTTGACCTTTCCATCCTACTGTACAGGTGCGCCTATCCAGTCTGCGCCGAAAAGGGATATGCTTCTAAACCCTTTGACTATCGTCATATCACTTTAACCCCGTTCTTTCTAAAGCTTTCGAATCTATCGTTGACAGGAAGATTTGGAAAGATCTTAATTCTTTTTATCTTATCTCAGATCTCGCCAGAATAGCATTCGAAAGAATCACTCTACTGGTAATCTTCTTTCTCTTCTTTTTGATTTTTGGTCCTCTCCTCTCAGGCATTTCGGTGAATCTTTTGCTGTGGTGATAGACATTTTGAATACCATCGGAAGAGTTTGGCACAAAGATTTGATTTCTAATCTTCCTATTTCCTATCGATTCAGTCTCTCTTCTCTCTCTCTTCTCTCTCTCTCTCTCTCTCTCTCTCTCTCTCGTCTCTCTCTCTCTCTCCCTCATCTCTCTCTCCTCTCTCTCTCTCTCTTCTCTCTCTCTCTCTGTGCTCTTCCTTCTGATTCTTCCGCGGCCGTCTGTAACAGATACTGCGAGATCAGTCACGGTTCATTCTTAATAAAACTATTAATAGTGGTGTTTCTCAGGTTCTTCTCTATCCACAATCTTCTCTAACCTTACATTCAATTGACATTCTCCTCTGCTTACTTCATCATCGATCCATTCCTATGACTACGCCTCCACACCCATGATTTCCTAAATTTGGTAAAATGTCAAAACCATTGGCAACTAACTCAGACTGACCTTGGAGAAAGTCGCCCTTGATCTTTTATCAAATTTTTTTGGGGAAAGAGGAACAAACTTTGCTATTTTCAAATCCTCAAAACCTTAATATATTCACCTCACTACTCAACAAATCTTACACGCAACTATAACATCTTCGGAAATTCACAATTCAAACCTTTGTCTCTACTTAATATTATTTGAATTTATTTTTCTCGTGAAGGATCTTAATATTTCACTTTCTAAATAAGCTATTAAAAAAATTGGATATTCGAGGAGTCTTTAGATTGTTTTTACGTCATCACAGTTTCTTGTTCTTTTTGTCGATGTCGTTTTCCCCTAAATGGAGAATGTTCTCAAAGGAAAATTTTGGTTATTTGCAGCGATTTCTATTCCCTGCCAATCTCTTCCCTACTTGGTTCTGTTAACTCTCTCTCTCTTCTCTCTCTCTCTCTCTCTCTCTCTCTCTCTCTTCTCTCTCTCTCTCTCGTCTCCACTATCTCTCTCCTTCTCTCTCTCTCATCACTCTCTCTCTCTCTCTCTCTCTCGTCTCTCTCTCTCTCTCTCTCTCTCTCTCTCTCTTCTCTCTCTCATATAGTAATATATATATATAGTATATATATATATATATATATATATATATATATATATATATATTTAATATATTATAATATTATATAATTTAATTATAATAATAATATATAATATATATATTATTATATATCTATATATATTAACTATAATATATATATATTATAATAATTATATATATATATTATATATATATTTTATATATATATATATATATATATAATATATATACTATAATAATAATATATATATATTAATATTATTATATATATATATGTATATATTTATTATATAATAATATATATATATATATATATATATATAAAAATAATATAACTAATATCTATAGATATAATACAATATATGACCAATAATATATCTTATATATGACAAATACCACTATACTCACACTATTATAAATATAATATATATATATATA
>JABUQX010031193.1:25000-27697 GCA_015478945.1 Trachelipus rathkii | reverse complement strand
AGAGAGAGATATATTCAATATAATATATATATATATATATTATATATTATATATATATATATATAATATATATATATATATATATATATATATATAAGTATATATAATATATATGTTGTGTGTGTGTGTGGTGTGTATGTGTGTGAGGGGTGTTTGTGTGTGAATGTGTGAAATCGTCCAATTTATTATAGTTTATTTTAACTTCAATTTAGTTGTTTAAAAAGTAAACTAGATTTGCACTGTTAAAAAATATGAAAATTCCATCCAAATACGAGAATATTTATATGTCTGTTTTTTATGCTTGAATAATTACACACGTATTTGGCAGACATAAACAATTTTAATACATACATACAAACATACAATACATACATACATACATACATACATACATACATACATACATACATACACATATTCCATATAGACACATTCGGTGAATGATATACAGTGCGAGAATTGAGATTGTCTGGCCAAAATATGAATTTTTAGTGTAGTTAATTTTATTTTTTTATTACATTTATTTCTTTGTTATATTTTATTCTGCCTTTGTTTTGTTTTGTTTTTTTTTCTTTTTTGTTTTTGTTTTTGTTTTCTGTTTTACCTCTTTTAATTAAATAAAAGCTTAACAAATTGTAAAAGCGTTCTAACAGATTAGCAGGAATACGTAAAATTGGGCGACTAATATGATTAGTTGAAATTCACGCAGAAAATGTATGTACTCGTGCATAATATATATATATATATATATATATATAATATATATATATATATATATATATATATATATATATAATATATATATATATATATATATATATATATATTATATAAACATAAATGTATCTATCATAAAAATTTAATACATATTTGTAACTGTGAAGATACCAGATCTAATTATATATATATATATATATATATATATATAATATGATAATTATATATATATATATATATATTATATATCATATATATATATATATATATATATATATATATATATATATATATATAATAGCAAGAATAACCAAAACATATTTAAACATTTGAAAAGAAAGATTTATTACCGACTAGTTTCGGGTAAGACAGCAGCTTCCCATTTTCAAGGTTGATAATACAATGATAAGAAATATACAAAATAAATAGTATAAAATTAAAATTAAAATAACTAACTTTAAAATTATTGATAAAGAATGTTGGAAGTATAGACTTTGATAAAAAAGTTCAACGAATAATATATATATATATATATATATAATATATATATATATATATATATATATATAATATATATATATATATATATATATTATATATATATATATATATAATATATATATAAATATATATAGTATATATATATATATATATATATATATATATATATATATATATATATAATATAATATATTATATATATATATATATATAATATATATATATATATATATATATATATATATTATCCCAAAACGTTATAGATTCTTAAACTTTAAGATCATATCGTATGAGTTATTTTTTATTTTTTATTACCTCAGAGCAAATACAAAATTAATTAAAATACTAACTTTTAGTAATAGCTATTATAAAATTGTTAATTTAGTTAATATATTTTATATTGTTTTTTTTTTTTTTTGTTTTTTTTAAAATCTGAAAATAGATCAATAATAATAGTGAGTAATTTTGTACTTTATTTAATTGCATCTTTTGAAACAACAACTCTCAAAACTTTTTATGTTACTTTTTATTTGTTAAATCAACATGTTGAAATTAGAGGAGATTCAGATCTTCATAAATAGATTTAAGATACTTCGAGACGTAATGGATAATATTCTTACACTTGACTTACAGAGAATAAGAAAAAAAAGGGAACGCACTCCTCCTCTTTACGTTAATTTGAAAAAGACAGGAGTGAGTTCAAAGTGACTGAAATAGATATCATTTTAAAATATATATATTATATATATATATATATATATATATATTTATATATATATATATATATATATATATATATATATATATATATATATATATATATATATATATATATATATATATATATATATATATATATATATTTCTTCTGTGTCCCCTTTATTTGTGGGGTCTATATAATCTCCAGAAAACCCAGCGACCTCCATTGGGCGGAGGCAATACGTCTCTCAGGGAGGAAATCTGATAGTGTTCCTGTAGAAGGAGGTGATCGACTGTTTCAGCGTCTATTAGGCATCTTCGGCAGAGTGGAGAGGTTGCGTCTTGGAGGTTGGAATCTATGTTTATAGTCTTGGAGATCCGGGTGATGCCCGGATCTCAATCTAGAGAGTGAGATTTGCATCTTTCGTGGGAGTGTATTTTGTGTTGCTGATATTTCAGGGGAGCGGAATTTATGAGGTGATTTGGTGGGCGATTGTTGAGGTATTGCTGTGTAAAGTATGTGTGAATATGTTTTGAGAGAGATGTGTTGTTTGGAGGGGGGGGGGATGGTTCTAAAGAGTTGGCCATAGTAGAGGGCAGTGGAGAAGGGAGGGGATTTTAAACGATGTATAGTGTGATCTTGTAGGAAGTTATAGCATGGATGGGTAGGGTCGAGAGCCCTGGCATAGAATTGTGTTCCTATCATGTCTGAATGGGGAGATTTTTGTCTCTTGCAGATGTTGAATTGCAGTGGCTTCCAGCCAGCCGTGATTGTTTCTA
>JABUQX010031193.1:0-15000 GCA_015478945.1 Trachelipus rathkii | reverse complement strand
AATCTCTCCTCCCTACTCTCACTAACTCTCTCCAATTTCTCTCCTGCTCTCACTCTCTCCAATTTCTCTCCTGCTCTCCTAACTCTCTCCAATATCTCTCCTGCTCTCACTAACTCTCTCCAATCTCTCTCTTGCTCTCACTAACTCTCTCTCCAATCTCTCTCCTGCTCTCACTAACTCTCTCCAATCTCTCTCCTGCTCTCACTAACTCTCTCCAATCTCTCTCCTGCTCTCACTAACTCTCTCTCCAATCTCTCTCCTGCTCTCACTAACTCTCTCCAATCTCTCTCCTGCTCTCACTAACTCTCTCCAATCTCTCTCCTGCTCTCACTAACTCTCTCTCCAATCTCTCTCCTGCTCTCACTAACTCTCTCCAATCTCTCTCCTGCTCTCACTAACTCTCTCCAATCTCTCTCCTGCTCTCACTAACTCTCTCTCCAATCTCTCTCCTGCTCTCACTAACTCTCTCCAATCTCTCTCCTGCTCTCACTAACTCTCTCCAATTCCTCTCCTGCTCTCACTAACTCTCTCTCCAATCTCTCTCCTGCTCTCACTAACTCTCTCCAATCTCTCTCCTGCTCTCACTAACTCTCTCCAATCTCTCTCCTGCTCTCACTAACTCTCTCTCCAATCTCTCTCCTGCTCTCACTAACTCTCTCCAATCTCTCTCCTGCTCTCACTAACTCTCTCCAATCTCTCTCCTGCTCTCACTAACTCTCTCTCCAATCTCTCTCCTGCTCTCACTAACTCTCTCCAATCTCTCTCCTGCTCAAATCTGGAACACACTCCTTTTATCTATTTCACCAACTACATTTGACTTACACACTTTCGAAAGTCGTGTTTTGGGACATTTCGGCCATTAAATTTGCCCAGATTCGGAAACTCTCCCCAACTCTTGTGGATTTTGATAGGCCTATGGCCTTTGCCTACCAGAGGAGATTAAATAATTATATTAGATAAGGGGGTAGAGAACAAAGGGAAAAGAAAAATAAAGAAAAAGAGAGATAAAAGAAAGAATAAAGATAGGAAAAAAGAGAAAATGATATATAAAGGAAGTAAGAAAGAGAAAAATTAGGAAAAAAATATACTAAGAAAAAGTAGAAGAAAGAAATAAAAATATCAAGACGAGAGTTTTTCTTTTAGAAAAATTTTCAGGTATAAATAATAGAGGGAAGAGAGAGAGAGAGAGAGAGAGAGAGAGAGAGAGAGAGAGGAGAGAGAAAGAGAGAAAGAAGAGAGAGAGAGAGAGAAGAGAGAGAGAGAGAGAGAGAGAGAGAAAAAAAATAATAAAGTTTGAAATAATCTCAAACAAAACCTGAAAGAGCAAAGAAAAGTATTAAAGGAAATTTAAGCCAATGAAAGACTTTTCTGTTTGTTTTGAGAAAGCTCACCAAATCAGATTATATATATATATATATATATATATATATATATATATATTATATATATATATGGATATATATATATATATACGTTAATAATATATGTATAGTTATATACTATATATATAGTATATATATACATATATATATATGTATGTTGTGCATGGTGTGTGTGTATGTGTGTGTGTGTATGCGTAGGTGGGCGTTATCGCGATAACGATATCGGGTTATCTGTTATCCGATAAAATCGTTATCGATTTATCGGTATCGCGATACTTTTTGTTCCAAACTAGCGATAATCGATATTTTTATTTTTTGCTTCCAGTTTAGAACAGGGGCAAGCCATGTGCCACCAACAATCGTATCATGCGCATGTACGTTCGCTCAGCTTCAGTCTCTCACTAGTTGTCAGGTAGGGAGGTGTTAGTTGCTCTTACGGTTAATGCGTTTATTAGCTTTTTGAACACGGCGAACTACTACTCCAGCATCTGTGATGTAGATGATTACACTGAAGGTCAGGGTCATCAAAGGTCAACCAAGTACAAAGCTGCTCGCATTGTAAAGGTGTGGCTGCAGGCCAAATCGACAGACAGCCTGGCAGACCCAGCTTTCAACAGTGAGAAGGTGCTCATTGATCTCTTCTTGAGGTACAACACTGCAATGCCGTCCAGCGCCGCAGTGGAGCAATTGTTCTCCCTTGGCAAGGATATCTACAGAGCCAAGAGGAGTTCATTGTCAGATGAAAACTTTAACATGCTCATGTTTATGAAGGGGAACATGCAAATGCTGCAGAACTGAATTGACAAGTTTTTTTTAAACTATTTTATCTTACTTTATAGTAAGATAAAATAGTTACAACATGGTAAGATAAAACTATTTTACCTTACTACGCCTGTAGTAAAATCAAATAGTCTAAAGGAATTATCCATAAATGAAAGGTTAACCAAGATTTTTTATTTACAATAAAAAATAAAAATTTGGATTTCTCGATTTTTTTTGTTTAAAATATCAATATCGTTATCGCAAGTTCGGAATTTAGGATTTATCGATTTATCGGTTATCGCCTTATCGGCGATAAATTTATCGCTAGTTATCGAATATCGGTTATCGATGATGATGTTTTCGTTATTCGTGAAATAATTTTTTCTTTCTGTTATCGTGCCCCACCTAAATATATATATATATATATATATATATATATATTCTATAATTATATATTATATTATTTTTTTATTATATATATATATATATAGTATCTACATATATATATATATATATATATTATATATATATATATATATATATGTATAAATATATATTTGTATGTATATATCTATATAATATATTTATTATATATATCTATATATTATATTATATTTATTATGTTATATAATAATATATTATATATAATATATATATATATATATATATATCCATAATTTCTATATATATCTTATAATTTCTGAACTTTTATTATAGTTATATATATATATATATATATATATATATATATATATATATATATATAGTGGGTATTCAGTGGGTGAAGTTGCACTAGCCCCCACTGAACACCCCCCAAAACACTTATCCTAACCACAGCTACCCCTAACGCGCATACGACTGGATGCTTGACAATAGTTGTAGCTAGCCAAGTAAAAATAATGGGTTGTTAATATTTATAACAAACGTAAGTGGTAAAGGCGCGTTCCTCTACTTAGTATGATTGTAATAAAAATAAAATAAATAAAAATATTGTAAACTTGGTTTGTACAATATAAAGAAAAATAATAATGAATGAATGATGGTTGGTAATAAATGAACTGTTGTTAGCTCTCCTTAATTAGTACAAATCTAAAAAATAAATATAATTCCTATTATAGAACGTCAGAAAAAGGATCGATTTCCTTTGATGAATGATATTTTTAATAACATTTACAAGAAGTGACCCTTAAGATATTGTATAAAAACTTTAATTTCAACCTCCGTTTTACACAATCAAAGAAAAAGTTTGATTACACCTCTAAATTAAAGATCTAAATTTAATTAAATGATAAACCAAAATTTTTTTTTTTTTTTGTATGAGGTCCCTTCTTGCCCTACTATATTAAAAAGCATTCGCTATGACCATTGTCTTACCACAATTTTACAAATATTAATGTCACCTACTCACATACACTTGAAGAGTTTTCCCCTTTTAATGACACCACATATGTAAATTGATAATAATCATGTAGTCACAACTGTATTCTTAATACATTAGCTACATCAACCCATAAGGATTATTTCTTATGAATCGATGCGTCCTGAGACAGTCAAAAGAAAGTCAAGGGCAATAAAGATGGAAGAAATAGATTAAGATGTGAAGATGTTTTATTAACATCAACTGAAGTGAAGATTTTTCAGTTGAATTGACTCTACGTGGAGATGGAAATAAAATGTTGCAACCAGACTTTAATTTCGTGACACACCCATAGGCAGATTTCTAGAAAAGTTTTTTGGGGGGCTTAGTAGTAATTGAAGGAAATGCCAGGCAAATCAATCAGCGATCAGTATTGCTCTGACTTCACAAGCCCCTTCCCTTTTTGATATTTGTTATTTTTGTCGATTTTCTTGCTGTTTATTGTATGTAATTTCTGTTTGATGTTGCATACACATGTACAGCAGGTACATTTGTACTTATATACTTTCATATGTGTAATTGTTTACTTCAGCTGTTTTTATTGTGGTTTTGTGTTGTTTGGTTTGTTGTTGTTGTTTGCTGTTGTTTGGTTGCGTCCCGCATTACACACACACCTTGAGAGCTACGGTATGATATCATTATGCTGAAGAGGGTATATTTTGTTATTGCTGTTATTTGCTGTTGCTTGATGATGTGACCAGACTGTATATATATATATATATATATATATATATATATATATATATATATATATATATATATATATATATATATATATATATAAATATAACCATATATATATATATATATATATAATATATATATATATAATATATATTTAATATATTATATATATATATATATTATATTATAATTATATTATATATATATATATATATATATATTATATTATATATATATATATATATATCATATATATATTTTAATATATCTATATATATATATATATATATATATATATATATATATATAATATATATATATATATATATATATATATTATATATATAGTATATATATATATATATATATATATATATATTTTATATATATTATAATGATTTTGTTTTCTTCCTCCTCTCTGACTGTATTCTTCTTATCCCATTTGCGTTCATAGTACCCAAGGGTGGGCCAACCCTTGGCGCATAGCGCAACCGTGGCGCATTGGATGATTATAAGTGCCGCATCGCTACGGGCTACTTTTTAGGAGATTTTATATTTTAATTGGGCTAATGTCAGCCTACTTCTTGCGAATTTAATTTAATGAAAACTAAAAATTCATTTATTTCCAGAAATTTGTTAATCGTGGCCAAGATATAAAGAAGTATGTAACAAATATCGTAATGTTTATTGCATTTTTTTCTGTAGCGTCGACTCTCATATCCAATATATTTTCCCACCAAAACTCATGTTTGAAACTTGGTTTTAAATTTGTTTTGTAAAAATAAAACATCGTCCAATGAAATTAGAATTAGTGTCGTTATTTTTTAAATCAAAGAATTCTAAAAATATAATTAATATAGAATTAATATGTATTTTTTTTTCTTATAATATATATATTATATATATATATATATATATATATATATATTATATATTATATACTATATAATAATATATTATATATATTATATATATATATATTATATATAATATATGAGCGCATCTGAACTTGTCAGTGAAAAAAATTGGCGTATGATATGCAAAAGGTTGGCGTCACCCTGATATACACACTATTTCTTATAGACAATACCATACAGCCAATATCTTATAGCCCTGTGTGTGTGGGGAAGAAAGTATTTCCGCTGAGTATGTAGTTAGTTTGACTGCCCACTACCAATCTGATCTCTTGCTAGGAATGCCGGCCTCGAAGAAGGTTGTGATCGCCGTAAGCAACCTTCTATTTTTCGGAGAAAATGTATGAATCGTATGGGAATATGGAATGTCAGAGGAACAAATGATGAGGAGAAGAGGAGAGAGGTAATGAATGCATCTATAAGGGGTAAATTGATTTGCTCGCTGTGATTGAAACAAAGATGAAAGGAAGTGGGGAAGATGAGTAGTGTTATGTAAAATATTTGTGCTGGAGTGAGAAAGAATGAGAAGGTGAGAGAAGGAGTTGCTATTCTAATGAGTTACCTGTAGCACATAACTATGAATGGTTTTGTTTGTGTGAGCACTAGAATTCTAATGGTTAAATTTAAGTTTGAAAAGGGCAAGGAATGTGTGGTGTGACATATGGTTCATCTGAGGGTGATGTTGAGGAGAGTGCGATTTTCTGGGACAATCTAAATAAAGTTTTGGATGGGGCGAGTAGGAGCTTCAGATTGATTGTGTTGGGTGACCTAAATTAGTGGACAGGTGATCAAAAAAGGGATGATATAGCAGGTGGCTTTTGGGTGACGGGAGAAAATGAGAATGTTAGGAAGGTGATTCATTTCGGTGAGGAGAGAGGTATGTGTGTAAGTAATACTTTCTTTAAACACAAGAGTATTCTTTAGCATACTAGAGTTGGTGTAGGTAGAGATGGTATCTAAGTGCAATATGATGATTGATTTTGTGTTGGTGAAGAAGAGATGTTGAAGTATGTGAGGAATATTAAATCAGTGATGGGGTTAGGAACGGGATTGGGCTTGGATGGAGAGGAATGTAGTAAGGAAAGAAGTGGGAAGAATTAAGAATGAATAGTAAAGTGAACAAGGTAATAAAAAAGTATTTAAGAGCGCTTGCAAATAAATCAATTGAGGGTGAACAAGATGAAACTGAGCAAATGTGGAGGCAAATGAAGGAAGCGTTTGTTAGTAGTGCAAGAGAAGTATGTGAATATTGCTAAAGTAGAAAGTAAGAATGTGAACAGTGAGTGGTAGAATGAAGAGGTGATACAATCAGTTAAAAAGCAAAAATAAGGCGTGGTTGAATTTACTAAAAGTCAATGATGACGCTTCAAAAGAAACGTGTTTGGAATTATATAATGATGAAAAGAGGAAGACTGAAAGTTGCGTACGTTGGAGGAAAAATGACGTGAATAAGCAATTTGGAAGGTGGATGAATGGGGATTTACAAGGGAAAAGGAGGCTTTTCTGGAAGGAACCGTGAAAGGTTAAGAATGAGAATAAGGTTAATCTGCATAGAATAATGAATAAGGATGATGCTTTCGCAACTGATGAAATGGATTTGAGGAGAGTGTGGAGGGAACACTTCAAAAATTTGCACAACATTGGCAGTAATGAAGAGGTGATAGTGAATGTGTGTGGGTTTGATGGTTCAAGAAGAAATAGGTATTTTGGGGATGGGGTAATTAGTAATGAGGAATTTAGATGGCAAAGTTTAGATGAGATATTTTCTGTTTTTGTCTCTTTTTAAGGAACTTGTAGACGAATTTGGATAAAGATTTAATATATTGAATTTTAATTTTTGGTTGTAACATTACTTTATCATATTTGTGGAATTATATAACAAAATATTTATATTAGCCGTTTCCACAGATTAATTTCATTACCGCCTGAAGATGACTCGGATTCGAATTCGAAGGAGAAATATTGCAACGATTACAGAAGTCTTCAACAATTAAGTCCTGAAGGATCGAGGTTAATGGGAAATGTTTTCTTCTCGGCTTTGATAGAAAGAGAATCCGAAGAGGCGACTCTGAGAGGAGAGGTCCGGCACTCTTACCCTTTGAACTTACAGGATGGCTGTAAGCCCCCTTCTTTAGAGCTATTCGGACTTAAGGACACCCTTTCTGAGGAGTGGATATGATTTTTCTACTGGTGAAGTTTAAATGAGATATTTCCTGTTTTTGCCTTTTTTAAGGAACTTTTAGACAAATTTGTGAAGCGACTTAATATGCTGAATTTTAAATTTTGGCTATAATATTACTTTATCATATTAGTGGAATTATATAACAAAATATTATTATTATTATTATTATTATTATTATTATTATTATTATTATTATTATTATTATTATTATTATTATTATTATTATTATTATTATTATTATTATTAAGGAAGTTTAAACAAACTTTTACCATAAGAGTTATGATTAAAGTATATTTTTAATAAAGAAAATTTATACAAACTTTCTTTCTCAGAGAATTATGATTAGAATTTATTAATAAAAGATAATTTTAACCATACAGCTAGTAGGTTTAATTAAAATATAGTAGTAAATTCATAGCAGTAGTTTAGAAATATTTCAATAAACGTTTTAAGTAATTAATTAAATAAATTCACATAGGTTTATAATTTACTGTTTAACAAATGTTAATTAAGTATTGAGATGTTTTTTTTACCACCTTGAAGTCATCACAATAACAAACAGGAGAAGACGAAAGATCAATTTTCCTGCGTTACAAGAAAAGACCCTAATCTAAATCTCGTCTCATTTTAAAATTCCTCTCATCATAAGGGGGTTTGTTTCTTTGTTTGGCGAAGTGTGTAGCAAGGGTGTTTGAAAGTTGTTTGGAGGTTTGAGGGGGTTTTGTGTGCTTTTGGTTTTTGATGGATTCACGTGTGCGTGGTTTAGAATTGTTTGTTTTTCAGGATGTTTATTGGTTTCCACATTCTGGTGTTGTTAGTGTTTTGGAGGTTATTTGTGAGAAAAGTTTGGAACTTATTCGAGGAGTGTATTTTCATTAGATTTTGCGATATATATATATATAATATATATATATATATATATATAATAATATATATATATATATATATATTATTATATATATATATATATATATAATAATAATATAAATATATATATATACTATATTATATATATATAATATATAATAGATAATAAATATATATATATATATTATATTATTATATATATATATATATATATATAATATTATACTGTACATATAATATATATATATATATATATTATAATATTGAATATAGTGTGTATATTTTTATATATATATATATATATATATATATATATATATATATATATATATATATATATATATATATATATATATATATATATATATATATATATATATAGTTATATATATATAATATTATAAATATATATATATATATATATATATATATATATATATATATACCGTTATATATATATATATATATATATATATATATATAATATTATATATATATATATATATAATAATAATAATAATAATAATAATAATAATATATATATATATATATGGTTATTAGGTAGGATCTTCCTCCAACACTAAATTCAACGGGTAATTTTTTCACAAAGTGGGATTTTTCCCTTTCTACATAAATATTTTATGTCACTCGCGGAAGAATATTTTAGACAATGCGTGACTAAGATTCTGTAAGGTTCTTAAGTGTGGCTAGTTATAACATAGTATATACTATGATCATAATGAAATTAGACGAATTAAACGAAATTGTTAAAAATGAATATGTGTTAATAGATTTTTTGCAACAACATGGTGTAATATTAACAGAAAAGAAATGTAAAGCGTGCAGAATAGATTATAATGTAAAGAAAAGAAATTGTAAATTTTATTTTACTTGTAGTAAATGTAAATCCGAAGAAAGTGTACTCTCAAATGCGAACATTTTATTTCAACGAAGCAAATTAAGTTACAGTGAAATAGTAAGAATAGTTTATTTATTCGCAAACAAAGTATCCCTAACACAAGCAAGCAGAATGTTGAAAACAGGTTATAAAACGATCGATGCAATGTATATGAAATGTATGGATTTGTGTTCAAGAGAGATAATGAAAACGAGAGAAAAAATTGGAGGAGAAGGCAAAAGCGTAGAAATAGATGAAAGTGTGTTTTCGAAACGAAAGTATAATAAAGGTAGACTAGTAAAACAGAAGTGGGTAGTAGGAGGTATAGAAAGAGAAGAAAAGAGAATTTTTTTAATTGAAGTAGAGAAAAGAGATACAAAAACGTTAACCAAAATAATAGAAGACAACGCAGAAAAGAAAACAACAATAATAACAGATAAATGGAAAGGCTATGAAAAGCTAAAATCATGCAACTATAAACACATGACAGTGAATCACTCATTGAATTTTGTAGATCCTGAAACTGGAGCGCACACGAACACAATAAGACCATTTGGGGAAAGGTAAATAAAAAAGGAAAAAAATTCATTATATAGCCTAACCTAGCCTAACCTAAGCTATCCTATCCTTACCTAACCTAACCTAACCTAACCTAACCTAACCTAGCCTAACCTAACCTAAGCAAACGTAAGATATAATACATAGTTAATATTTGGAAGCAAATACATTGAAACAAATAATGAAGAAAATAAATAATTGCACAATTCTTTACAGAACTAAAAGCATCCAGTTACCAAGTTGTGGTAACTATAAAGGGAAAATTGTATCAAGATGTTGAAACTTTCATTTGGAGAAATCAAATTGAGAAAGAATACAAAGATCCCTTTATTGAATGATTGCACCTTTCGACAAAATAAAAATATATATTTTAGTGTCGTCTTTGTCATTCTAGACCTTTCTCTGTGAGTCTAAAGTGAATATTTTCGTTTTCCCGAAAAAAATCCAAATTTTTACCTTTTTTCCCAGTTCAATTTTTTCATATAGGAAAGATCCTACCTAATGTCCGAAAGCTATGTATAATAACTATATATACTATATATAATAATATATATATATTAATAATATATATTAATATATAATTATATATATATTATACTATATATATATCTATATATATAATATATAATTATATAATATATTATATAATATATTAACTCATAATTATATATATATATACATATATATATATATACTATTATATATATATATTATATAATACTTCAACATTTATATAATACTATATATATATATATATATTATATGCATATATTATATATATATATGATATAGATATATATTAATATATAATATATTATATTATACATTATATATATATATATAATAAGATTACAATGCCTACTATATCTAATATATATAGTTATTATATATCATATTTATAGTGAGATATATATACTCATATATACAAGGGCGTAACAAATAAAAATTATGACCTGTATATATTGCCAGACGACCGTTTTTAATGGTTTAGTAAGTAGACAAACTGAAAAATAAAGCGATCATCGATAGAGAAATGAAGTAATACTAAGTATACTGAGACGTATTATATTCTAATTTTTTTTTTTTCTCTAAAGTTTTAATGTGTTTTCGTTTTCATATTGGCTCTAAAGTCAACTAGCTTTGTGCATTTATACAGCTGGATTCTTCTCATTATTCTCCGCCAGAACTTTCAGTATGTCGATGGCATTTGGCCGGCCGCGCGGGGGCGGGCGCGGTGGGGGCGCCGGGCAGGCCTCGGGGCCTGGCTTGCCAAAGATGTAAATCACATCATCGGAGGAGATACCCGTATTATATTCAGCTGCAGTACAACACCCTTAAAAAACAATTGCAGTAAAATAATAAGAAATATCTCAGCAATTTTGAAATGGATAATTTCAGATATATATATATATATAGTATATAATACTACTTATAGTCTACTAAAATAAACTATATATATATATTTAAATATTACTTAGTATACTGCTACTATATATATAAATATATAGACCCTAATATATACACTATATTTATATATATACTACTCTCTATAACTATATAATACATATATAGAATGTTGTAATTGAAGTGCTTTTTTCCAAAAATTAGAAAGGAAGATATTATAAAAAGAAGACCGTACTCGAACAATTGTGTATGTATAGGGTGGCTAAGATGAAGCTAAGAATTAGAAGCATTAGATCATTCTGAAAACGATAAGTTGCTAAAAAAAGTTATAAATAAACAATGGCATGTATGTTAGTTGTATAAACGCAATATTTACACTTCTAACAACTCATAACTTATACATAGAGAATATTATATATAATATATATATAGTTATTATTATAATATTATATATAATATATCAATATATAACTATATATATATATATAATATATATATCATACTATACTATATATATATATATATATATACCTATATATATTATAAATATATAATATACGACATATACAATATATCAATTACTAACACGCTAAACCTACCCCGTATTATATAAGAACTCCTCTAAAAAATACCCAGATAATAACTTAGACATCTATAAACCAAAAATAATACTAACATATCTACACTATATATATATCCGCTCATATTATAATACTTATACACTACTACTAATATATACCATATATATATACTAATATAACTACCAACCATTAATATTACACTATACTTTATATATATATTACTATATATATGATATATATATTATATATGATATATAGTATAATAATATAATATATATATATATATATACTATATATTACTATATTATTTGATATATATATATATATTATAATAATGATATAATAATATATATATATATATATATATATTATATATATAGTATATATATTAAATCCATAGAAGCTGCTTGGAAACCCATGCGGAGCTACGCGGCATTCTGTTGGAGTGCTCCTAGGTTACAGGAGAGCAGCCAGCCAAAGTCAAGTAACGCCAACATGGGCAAACAGGCTTGTTGCTACAAATTTGCAATAAAAAGATGAACACACCTCACTCCGCCCCAGAAACTCCCTCCATAGAACAATTTATATATATAGATATATAACTAGGAATATAAGCTTTATATAGTCATATACATATAGTAGTGCGTCACCTACTCATATACGTAACTAACGTTATATTGTATCAAACCGATAAAGAACCCTCAGCTCTACATTATTCCTTCGTTAATAAAGTGGCACTCTTCATTCATTGTCGTAATACAGGTACTACTTATACTCTAACCAAACCAATTAATATATATATACTAATAATATAATAGTATATATATTATATTTATATATATTATATAATATATTAATTAAGTTATATAATAATATAACAAAATTCTAAATTATAATAGTTATTTAATAATTAGATATATATATAATATACGCGTATCCTAATCTTATATAATTATAAATACTTAACATATAATCATTATAACATAGTAGTATATATACTAACTGTTGCAATATATATCATATGTTGAGAAATAAACATATATAACTAATATATATAAATATATATATATATATATACTAAATTAAATACATTATAATATATATATATATCACTATGATAATAATATACTTTATACTTATCTTCTCCCTCATTTTATATTATATATGTTAATAATTATATATATTCAATTATAAGATTATAATATATATATATATACTATGTATAATATATTAATAGATATAATATATATATATATATATATATTATATTATTATATATTATATAGATATATATATTAGTATATATATATATAGTATATTATATATATTATCTATATATATATATATACTATTATATATTAATATATATATATATATATAGTATATAATATTATTATATATATATATATATATACTGTTATTATATACTATTATATATTACATATTATAATATATTATATATATATATATATATATATATATATATATACTTATAATATTATATATAAATATATTAGTATATATATATATATTATATATATATATATATATATATAATCTTAATATATAATAATATATATTATAGTAATATATATTAAATATTAAGAGTATATTATATATAAAATATATAATTATATATTATATATCATAATATATAATATTAGATATATATTTAATAATATACTTATATTATATATTATTAATATACTATATATATATATATATATAATAATATTAATATTATATATATATATATTAATATATATTAATATTAATTTAATTAATATAAATTAATTATATATATATATCATATATATCTATTTATTAAATTATATATAATTACTAATTAATACATACGAGTATATTAATAATTTAGGATACCCTAATATTTATTATATTTGATATTATACTCATTTATATTGGTATGTCATTTGTATATTTGCTTATGTATATAGTTCTATAGATATAATAGTATTATAAGATTAAAATGCTTTACAAGTATTTCAGTAATTATATAAATAATAATATATAATTATTTACTTTTAAAACTTATATAATCATATATAATATATAGTATATATAATTGTTCTAGGGTTGAGTTACTGGGCGAGTTGATTTATCTCAATCTTTTTATTGCAATATGTAGCAAACAAGCCTGTATCTAGCCCATGTCAGCGTTACTTGACATCACGACATTCCGTCTCTTGATCCTGTGCACTCCACAGAATGCACGTAGGCTTCGCATGGTTCCAAGCACCTTCTATGGATTTAAATATTTAATTTTATAGGTATATATTTATATATATAGTTATATATATAAGTATGTATAGGCTAGCTAATATATACATATATATTATATATATATAATATAGATTATATATATATAGAGAACTATATACGAATTTATATATTTGAATAATAAATATATGAGAATTATATAACATTAATATATTAATAATTTGAGATAATCAGAGATTAAATGCTCTAAGACTGCCATGAAGTAACACTCTAGTATTATTGCGTAGTAATAATATATATATATAACAGAATATCATAATAAATAAGAATAATAAGAAGGGAACCATATATTAATTATAAATACATTATAGATATATAAATTAAATTGATCTATTAAGTATAAAACTATATATTTAATATAAGTATTATATTATATGATATTAAATAATGATTTTAACTTATATATTGGAAGAAATTTGATTAAAAGCCAATTTATTCATAAATGATAAATGTTAATTTTTTTTATAAAATGGTTTAACTTTGTATATGAATTCAAATAACGAGGTTTATTTTATAAGATAAACCTACCATTTCTTTTAGTCATATCACTCAGTATTTATATTTTATTATTATGCTATATACAATATATTTTTTTTATAAGATATATATATAGTAATAATGATAGTAGACTCAGGTGTGCTTATATAAATATATTGGGCAATTATACACGGGATAATAGGTACTAATTACTTATATATACTATATAGAATAGGGAATTCCCTTATACGTATTGTATAGATATATATAGTAAGTCATTTATTTTATACTTATATTCGATCTTCCTCTTTCTTGTAAATTTGGGTTGTAGAATATGATAAGAATTATTCGTTTTGCAACTAACAATAACATCGGCGCACTTAATCAGCTCTATAATAATTTTATTCTCAAGACTCTATATCTTTTCTCTCAGTATTATGCGAGTTTAATGTTTCTATATTCGTAAAGCCTTCAAACATCAGCACCCTGTCATTAAACCACAGCAACGTGAGAAAGATACCGTTCTCTTTGTATCTACTTCTTTCCTCTTTTCTATATATCTATCATATCATAGCA
>JABUQX010031192.1:45000-72716 GCA_015478945.1 Trachelipus rathkii | reverse complement strand
AGCCATCTGGGTCTCAGACAAGCAGCATAAAATTAGGTTTTAGAGTTAAGAGAGGTTAGTATTCCATGGATGTGCAGAGTTAGAGTGCAAGCCATTGATGTTGGTAAGTCAAAAAGAAGCCACGCCTGTGCAAATCTGCTATCATACAAGCACACGCCCCCCGCCCCCCCAAAAAAAACAAAAACCAAAAAAAACGCTGAGTAACAAAACAGACAAAAAACAAATTAGAAATCAGTAGAGATAGTATTCGTAAGCTGAATCATAAATTTTAAAACTTATAAAACCCTATTTACAGCAAAATATCTAAAATATGAATAATCCAGAAAGTTTAAAAACACTCCCGCACTCACACGGCTCTCACGAAATTGCTTCACAAAAAAAAATACTATTGATCAAATAAAAAAGTGTATGAGTAAATCTGTATAAATTATAAATAATGGCTGTCAATAGGGTAAATTTTACGCTCTAAAACCCAAGTTGGAAAAACGCCTAAAAATCAAAGCTAACAAGGAAAATGGAGAATAAAAAAAAAAACAACAACTTAAAAACTTCTTAATTAGGTAAATTATATTATTGAATCTAAATGTTCCTCATAATTTTTCACCCAAAAAGTAAGAAGCATCGGCCATATTTAACCCGATCCATCAAAAATGGCCGATACTACCGATACCGATACCGATACTATCGGTACATCCCTAATATACTATATATTTATATATAGTTCCATATATATATATAATATATCAGTATATATATATATATATACATATATATATATTTATATATTATATGCTATACTATATATATAATTATACCGGTTATATATATATACTAGTTATATATATATATCTATAGTATATATATTATACTATATATATATATATATATATTATATATATAATATTATAATATATATTATATATATAGTATTATATATATATATCACCAGGTATATATATTATTATCATATATATATTATTATATATATATAATAATATATTATATATATTATATATAGTATATATATATATATATATATATATATTATATATATATATTATATATATATATATATATATATATATATATATATATTATATAATTATACCGTAAGACGGGCAATTCAGCCAAAATCAAGGGTATCAAAATGCTAAGGTTTATGGAAACTTTTTTTTTTTTTTTTTCGAAATTTTTTTTTTATATTTAATGTATAACTTTTTAGAAGTTAAAATCAGTTTTTCGGGAGGTTGTATATATATTATAGGATTAATGTTAGAAGCTATAAGTACGTTGGACCAATTGCCCGCGATTTTGGGGGCGGGGCAAGTTTAGCTTCCTGAGTTTTCCTGTAGTTATTTTCTGGTTTTGTTTAATAAATTATTATTGATCCTTTCATTTTCTAAACCTAATGGTCTGACAATATTATTTTAAGAAATGGGGTTCGAAAACGTAATAAAATGTTCGGGTTTGCGTTCGTGACAACTCTGTGCAAAAATATCTTTAAAAAAAAGCTCGCCCTAACGTAAGGAATTTCCTTGAATCTGTAAGGTTGCTATCTTCTTTTTTATTCTTGTATTTATACAGAATTAAGAAATTCTTTACGTTTGGTGAGCGTTTTTTTACGATTTTGCGGTGTTTGACAAAAAATATGAACGCAAACGCTGTTTGACAAAATTGAACGCAAGCTCAAGCGTTTTAGTTCTCTTTTTAAACATAATGTATTACAATATATTTTAAGGGGGAAAAAAAAACAAATTTGCTTCATTTTTGAAACTATAAAAATGTTAAGCTTTTGCGTTCGTTTTTATCAAACGCAAAATCGTAAAAAAAATGCTCACCAAACGTTAAGGAATTTCCTTAATTCTTTTGTATTTTATATTACACAGAAATTAAGGAAAATTCTTTTCTTTGTGAGCGTTTTGTTTTTTTACGATGGATGCGACTGTTTGACAAAAACTAACTGTAATCGTTATTAATTTTTAAGGTTGTGCCAATTCTTTTTTATCTTTATATTACACAGAATTAAGGGAATTCTTTACGTTTGGTGATCGTTTCTTTTGCGAATTTTGCGCTGTTTGACAAAAAACGAATGCATACGGTTTGACAAAGACGAATGCAAACTCGAGCCGTTTTAGGCATATTACGTTCGTAAGCACCAATGCAAGAACAAAAACTGCTTAAGGGTCTGGGCAACATTATCATCAGAGTTATCCCTTTAGTATCTCCTGCCGTTGTTACTTTTGCGTAAGTGTGAAACATCTTCTTGCTGAAAAAATTGTATAGGTTAATTAGGCCTAAGTTGAAAAAACCTCTTACCTACCTATCTTGCTCTGTTCAAAAGTTGTAAAAATTATCTTTCATATTATATATTTCGGACATTTTTTGTAAAAGAGTATTAAAAAATTATTTAAATGACATGATTTTCAATGTGGACCGAATTTGCCCAGCGCAAATTTTAAACCTGGACCGAATTGCCCCCATGTTACAATTTTTATTAATAAAACATTTCTTCTTGCCCTGAATGAACGTCCAACGATTGCATTAAGGTTATGAACTATTTTTAAATACTTTATCTCGGTTTACCAATAAATGTAGGCTAGAATTATTTTGACCTGTATGATTCCTAGCAATAAGCCTAAAATTTACACGATTTTATAAGTTGCTCAGAAAAAAGAAAAAACAATCACAAAATGAATGGACTTAAATTAAAGCGTTTCAAAAAAATTAATACCTAGACAAAAATACATTATTTTACATCTTTAAAGATAATTTTTGCATCGTATAGTGCTATTTTGCAAGCCACTGCAAAAAAATCTTTACATGTTACCCATCTTACGGTATTTATATATATATATATAAATATATATATATACTATATATATATTATATATATTATATATATATATATATATATATATATTATATATATATATATCCATTTTGATTATGGTATGTAATTTCATTCCAGTGCCTAATGGTTCGCCTTTCTTGCTTCTGGCGTTCATATTCCACAATTCATCCTCCCGACCAATACATCACAGCTAGTTAATCCCCCAACATCATATACTAGGAAAGTAGTCCTACTTATATCCAAACCCCTCTTCTAGACAATATCTTACAGACATCCCTATCCCTTATATCCCTATGTGTGGAGGAGAAAAATTGCTGACATCGTAGTCCTGGCGTTCATAGGAAGAACTAAAGTGAATCGGTTGGTAGTTGGGTTGGCTCCCACAAACCATTATCTTTTGCCAGGAATGCTTAATGCATAGCTCATAGAGAAGGTTGTGGATCGCCGTAAACGGCGTTCTATCTTTGGCGAAAATGTATGAATGAATCGTATGGATACATGGAATGCCAGAGGGAAAAATGTTGAGAGGAAGAGGAGAGAGGTGATGGATGTAATTTTAAAAGGGAAAATTTGATTTGCTTAGATGTGACTGAAACAAAGATGGAAGGAACGTGAAAATGAGTGGTTATGGTGTGATGTGTTTTGTCGTTTGGTATGGAAAGGGAATGAGAGAGGGATAGAAAGATTTCGCAACTTCTGATGAGTCTTATGTGGTAGAGCCTATGGTAGATTTTGGTCGAGTGTGAGGCTAGGATTCTAAAGGTTAAATTTAAGTTTGAATAGGTAAAAGTTAGGTGTGTTTGCGACATATGGTCCATCTAGGCGGTAATGTTGAACGAGTGCTATTTTCTGGGGCGATTAATCTGAATTTGATGTTTGGATGGGAGTGAGTAGGGGATTTAGTTCATTTGCACATATTCTGCCCACCTAAGGATTTTTTTTTTTACAGTTGTCACACCACTCACAGTCAGAGCCTTATTCAAGGAGGGGTGTAGTGACGCTCAAAAAGTTCACCCTCTAGCGCAAATTACGCAGATGAGCACAGACGCAGGGCTTTAAAGTGAGGAGATTAAATTCAACAGGACATTCAGAAGATGGAAGAGATTCCACAGAACAGAGGTGGCGGGGAAAAGGAATGAAGCATCCACAGCGAACTAGCCTGTAGTTACCAATTTCAACACAAAACTTGTGCTCAGATACAGCACTCCTTGTGCTACGAGGGCGTCCTAAAAGGGGGTGGTACGCAAATGATAAGTTCCCTAGAGCAACTGCCGTGGGGTGCTATAGAATAGAGATAAAGCACTAACAGAACAGTTTTATAAGCCTTTTTGCCTTTTGATTCGACCCTATCCAAAGCCGGGTGAAACGAGCCCCCGCCCAAGATATGAGAGCAGTACTCCATACAAGGGCGGATGAGACCGAATAGCTGGAGAAAACTGAGAAGAGGGAAAAAAAGCTCGCAGTCTAACAGAAACTCCCAGTTTTCTTTTATATATATTTATCCTGTGACCATGAGGTGTTCCAAGACAATTTTTTTGTTTATCTTATCAGGCCAAGGATGTTTATTATTGTCAACAGGAGAGAGAGGAACCATCAAGAGATAGGAAAGTGAGAAATGCATTTAGGAGAAGGAGATTGGCAGAAGTTGGATTTTTAAAATTGAATTTACCAAGGTTGAGACGACCCCATCCGGAATATTCTATCCAGATCAGCAGAGAATAGATAGAAAGATTAGACGAGAGTCAATTCTTGAAAGTAAAAGAGGAAAGCAGAACGAAATGACGTTGAAAAATGAAGGGTCAAGTCATCCCATATGGGTGTATAAAGTTAGATGTGCAGGTGAGTAGATCATTAGAGAATATAGTAGGAATAAAGTAGGATAAGACAGAACCCTGAGAACACCACTATTGACAGGAAAAAGAAGAAGTCGCCCCCATCAACAACATCCGATATTGAGTATTTGAAAGAAAGCTAGACATAATTAAGCGCAAGATGAGAAAGAGGAAAACCCAAAAGGGTGTGGAGCTATGGAGAGCATAATGCGTGTCATACTCAGTCAAATTCTTTGGATATGTCAAGCGCCAACTCACTGCAAGTCTCCCCATAGTTCCTAAGAGCTGATAACCATAAATCGGCGGTTTGATAGGAACGTATATCGCCAGAAGAACTCGAGCGCTGAAAGCCGTACTGGCTATCGGACAGAAAGGAATGAGTTTCCAGATAATCTAAAAGTGAGAGTTGAGAAGAGTTTTATAGATCTTAGATAGAATACAATAGAGAGCTATAGCTATAGGGGGATATAGTTAGAAGGATCAGAGCTGCCTCCTTTTTTCGGAATAGGTAGGACATGTGCGAGCTTTCCAACACTGAGGAAAGTGCTAGTATGGAGACATAGGATAGTTATAGTTTGAGACGAGGGGCGGAAAGCCACGGAAGCACACTCCCCTAAACTTGGGGAGAATGCCATCTTGGCCACCCGTATTCCTATCGCTTCATAGATTTTCAGGGGCCTATGCTACCCGATCAAAGCAATCACAGCTCATAGACATAGGACACCTGAGAGGAGAAGGAGGAGCGCAGAGAAAAATGCCAGAATCTGTCATGGTTGAGTTATGTGGAAAATTAGGAGGCAAAGATGATGGGCCTTTTCAGTTGAAATATTAACAACAGAACCATCAGAGAAAGGGAGATTTACAGAAGTTGCTAGAGATGTTTTGCAAGAGGCCAGAAAGATTTATCAGTAGAGAACCAAGGAAGTTAGCGGCACTTCGTTTGATTGTAAAGCCCGCTTGCTCGTCGAGGTACCTCTGCATGATTCTAGCTGAATGAAAATGGCGAGAGTGATTGGAGAATGAGAATTTTCACTCCCGATAGCTACTATCTCTAGCCGCGAATTGGTCAGAGATACAAGCATGACGAACCATGGTTTATGAGGAGGGAAAGATTTAGTTGACGAAAGAACAAACTTTCTAGTCCCATCAATGATTACAGCTCCCTCCTTATCTTTAAATATTTATACATCCATCATTATTCATACTGAGGTAGCCAATTTCTTATCATCTGCAAACTTGGAAACCTTACATTTAAGGCCCTAGTCAAAATATATTATATATGAGTGAACAGCCACTTGACCAAGAAATCGTTACGGACCCCAAACATGTCTCCCATTTCCATTAATAAATACTTTTCATATTCATTACATTATTTATTGTTATTATATTATATTATTTATTATATTATTATTATTATGAACTTAAGGAATCAAATAAATTGATTGGCTTAAAAATTCGGAGGATTATATCCCATTTACATATTTTATATCAATTAGTGTTGTATAAATTAATATATATATATATATATATAGTATAAATATATATTATAGTATTACTATATATAACTATATTATATATATATATAAATTATAATATAGTAACATATATATTATACTATATATATACGGTATATACCAAATACATATATATATTATTAATACTACTATAATATATATTATAATATATATATATTAATATATAAATAATATATTAGTTATATATATACTATATATATATATATATATATATATATATATATATAATATATATTATATTATATATTATATATACAATTATATTATACCGTATATATATATAATAGATGAGAGAGAGAGAGAGAGAATAAGAGGCGAATTTTTTTTAAAATAGTATCTTTTTCAAATCGCAAAATTTACTATAATCGTCGATCAGCAAAATTTCATAATCGTCCTCACTAATATAATAAGTATATATATAATATATTATATATATATTATATATTATATAATATATACTATATATATATTATATATATATCATAGAACTATATATATATTATAATATAATTATATGTATATATTTATATATAACAATATATATTAAATATATATATATATTATATAATATCATATACTTTATAAGAATATATATATAATATATATATATAATCAAATGTCTCTTGTAAACCACAGCTTGAAGGAGGTAGTTCATGCCTGATCTGAAATATATTTTGTTCAATTTATGTATTTTAATTTAAAGGATATTTAAATTAAATCTTTATTCATTAAATTCTAAGAAATGGCAGATTCAGAACCTCAGTCTGAGACTAGCTTAGCCACAACAAGAACGAAGAGAAC
This sequence comes from Trachelipus rathkii, assembly GCA_015478945.1. NCBI lineage: Eukaryota > Metazoa > Arthropoda > Malacostraca > Isopoda > Trachelipodidae > Trachelipus > Trachelipus rathkii. The sequence continues at coordinate 65,697 of JABUQX010031192.1, read as the reverse complement.
TGCAAAAGATAAACATGGAAGAAAAGCAGCATTTGAACGTCTGAGGGAATTAAAGGGATCAAAGCATAAATATGAGGTAGAAAAATATTTTGATTATAGTTCTCAGCATACTTAGTAACATTCACATTAGTTTTATTTTTTTTACAGGGCAGGTAAAACATTGGATTATAATAACAGTATTGAGTTTATATTTACTCATGTGTTGTGATTTAAAGGTTTTAAAAATTTATTTAATTTAACATTATTTATTGTTGCTTGATTGAGCTCATAAGTGCTTAGGCAAAAATAAAGTTCCCAGAAAGTTTTGAAATTGATCTTTCAGATATAGGCTATATAATACTGCAGTGATTTTTACTAAATTTTCATTAAAAAAAAAAAAAAAAAAAAAAATTTGAAAGAATTTTTTTTTACAATAGCTTATTATTACTTGCAATTAGTTCTGTACATATTAGTTTCTGATACATTCAACTTCATTCTTTTCTTGAAAAGGGCTGAAAGAACTCGACTGAAACATTGAGATGTTTTAATTTATACTGTTCTTTTTTAATCAATCAATGTACATTTTACTTTTAACTTTTATTGTCGCACACACGCATGGGCTGGTTTGATGGAGGGGGGACAATTTGATAACCATATCTTTTCAAAATGACTCAGATAAGAGTTGGCTATCTTCTTTTCAAATTGAAAAAATATCTTTTAAACTTCCAAAATTGCTCATCGTCATTCTTGAATATTGACCCAAAGCCCAATATCAATATTATATTGTAATTGAAATTGGCACTTCTTATAATTAAGGTCATATGTAAATAAAGCAGAAGTACTATTAATTTTCATTAATAATATTTTTTGTGCAAAATATAGTACGAAGCCTTAGATAAATACAAGAAAGGGAAGAAATAAAAAGAAATTTCATGATATTAAAATCTGCTATAAACGACATATTAAATATATTAAGATAAAGTCTACACTATAATAAAACTAAAATAATATATATACACTACTGTATTATATATAAATAATATATAACTATACTATATATATTATTAATATATATATATATACTATACCGTCACTATATCTATATCATATACTTACTATATCATACGTATATACCTAATATATACCTTATATACTCTACTATATACTCTATTAATTATAACATTATATACCTACACCCTATATATAACTATATATACTCATATATATATATAATATATATATACTACTCTATACCCAATATATAAATATATATACCAAAACTTATATTATATATATAACACCTAGTCATTATCATAACTATACTATATAATATATAGTATAATTATTAAATATTTAGATATAATGCTTTATGATATTATATTTTTTTTTTCCTTAAGTAATTTTTTTGTTTTTGCCCCATAGCCAATTGAAAGGCCTTTTTTCATTTTTAATTAAATACCAGTGTTTAAGGTCTAATTTAATGATGACTGCTACTTCTGCCTTGCTAGTGTAAAAGGTTGCATTATCATTCCACCTTAGCAATATAATTCTCTAAGCACACATAATTCTGAAATTGTTCAATATTATTTAGCTTTACTCAGAACACCATAGTGCTACAACCCAGAATTTCCTCTAATATTTACTGAAACGTTGGTATAATATACCATACTTAGAAAATAAATACAACCTAAATTAACTAAACACCATAAAGTTATCCTATAGGGTTATTATTTAATATCAATAGCTTCTTAATAACAATACTGATATGACATCAGATAAAACAACAGGTATGCTTTCATATCTATATTCCCAATCCATTTTCAAATTATCCATCAAATAGATGATAAATGTTATTCTTAAATTGTCTAATTATTTTCACTGAACAAAGATTACTGAATTTTTTCTTGGAAGTGAGGGGCTAACTTTGTAATTAACAGATTTTACAAAGCTTTAAACACATATATTGTAGATCATTTTGTATTTTAGAATGCATTTTGGAAGAAATTCATATACACTAAATAAGAGAAATCAAACATGTGAATGCTTCAAAATCAATTTTTTTTTACCTAATCTTGCAATTTGACCAATCAAAATTAGAAAAAAAAACAACTCATTTTCTTGAAATTCACATAAGGGTAGTATAAACTATGATATGAATATTCATTAAAAGTTTCATGGTGTAGTTTAATATATTCTTGGTCACTTTGACATTAAGTGTATTAGTGTAACTGTAAAATACTTAATTAAAACATTTTAGTTACTGATTTTCTTTTATTGCAATTTTGAACATTCCAAGGTAGGAGAAGTTAAGAAAGTGTATGATGAAGTAGAAGAAAAAGAATATGCAAAGAGACGACAAAATCGTATGGAGGAAGACTGGATAATAGATGATGGTAAGTGATATTTAAGTTGAGATTTTGAAATTTCAAAGTTTATGGCAATGTAACTACGATTTTTGAGGGATTAGGATACCTTCCAGAGTTGGCAGTGGATATTCCTAGTCTGTGGAAAACCTACCTTGTAAAATCACTATTAAGAGTTCCATAAAAACTCTTCAATTGGCAATTAAAAATATATATATTCAATCAAAAAAAGTTTCATTTCAGTGAGAAATAAATATAATTAATAATAAAATATATATAAAAAATAAAATATATATATATTATTTATATATATATATATATATAAATAATAACACTATATATCATAAATTATATATATATACCTAATATAAATAATATCATATAATAATATTATATATAAAATCTTAATGATCACAACCAACGCCAATACTACATAATATATTATATATAACTATATATTATATATAATCAATAATATATCATTATATAAATAATATATATATACATATATATATATTATAATATATATTATTATATAATACAATATATATAATAATATAAAAATATATAAATATATATGATTTCATTTCTTTCTTTATCATTCACGCGTTCCTCTTATGCCCAAATGATTGGGTAAGGCTGACTGTACAAGCATCGGAAAAGAAAAGACAGTAGAAGAGAACCATAGACAAACGCGAAAAGGAAAGCCCAGCAACTTACGCACCACCCTGCTACATATTAATTAGTGATGAGCTTAACGTAAAGACAGGAAAAGTCGCCACACTCTAGAGCATCATGACCGGCGACGGACCCTACATGGTAAATCGTCAATGTTAAGGGTTCATCCCTGGCCCAGGTTGGGCCACAACCATGCCCCCATACAAAATACAAAACCACAATTCTCTCCTATCATGCAACCTTACTTTCTCGCTCTTGCCAAACTCACAATTCTCCACTCCAGGCACGTCCACCGACTTCAATCCACTTTCTCTTCGAAGTCTACCCAGAAACGGTCGGTTAACACAACTTCTCCACTATACACCCGAACAATCGGCATCATTCATCCTTTCACACGATGACCAAAACATCTCAACATACTTTCATTCTATTTCTCTCATTTACCCCTTTTCTTCACCACCACACCACTCTCTAAATACGTTCATTCCTCACTTATTAATTCTTTACACTAGGGGCATGGCCCCTCCGAATATGATCCTCTGAAACACATTAACTTTTACCGATCTATACTTCTAGTTTCCAGACCATTGGTCTCACTACCATACAATAACACAGGGAACAACATACCTCGGATGTAAACTCATAGCGCACCAAGACTTAGTTCCCTTTACATTCACAACAAAACGATTTAATTGCACCAGCAACCTTTCCTGCCATTCACAACTTTCCATATTTAAACTCAGACACTCGTTACCACCCTTCCACAATTACCCCTAAATATTTGAAACTCAGACACTTGCTCCAGCTGCTCTTCATCTAACATAACTCTAAACTCAGACACTGTCCTCACTCACAACCACTAAGTTTACTCTATTCAACGTTTACTTTCAAACCCCTCCTTTTACATACCCTGCCAAATCTCTCTACCAATCCTCTCAAACTCTCTTCAGATTCGCCACACAGTACCAAATCATCCGCATATAATAGGTAGGGCACCCTCCACTTCTCTCCATTCTCCATCATTCTAACACCATTTCCTGCCATCCCCACCTCGAATTCTTTCATAACCCCATCCATATACAAGTTGAATAACCAAGGAGACATAACACAACCCTGTCTCACTCCGCTATTAATCCTAAACCAATCACCATTGCACACCATTTATTCTTTACACACGCTTCACTATCATCATACATACTTTTGATTCCATTCAGAAGCCTACCACCAACACCATATATCACTAACACCTGCCATAATGTTTTTCAATTTCATAATATCCTTATTTAAAAAAGGAAATTTAAGGTCGGTATTACGGGTAAAAACTGGTAATCACAATTTTTACTTCGATATTTACTGGAAACCAAAAATATTGGTAAATTTCGAACTCTTTTGACCTACATCATGTTCTGCTAAACTATTCTGTTTCCAGTGCATCTAAATATATGGAACATGCATACCTCTTAATTACAACTTTCAGTAATTTACGACCGTTCACTTCTTTAACAACGATTGTATCCGAGTATCGTGTTTGTGTGTTAGGTGTAATCGTGGTTAGGCTTAAGTACTGTTTACTGGTGGAGGCTGGGCCCACCATTCACCCGCCATTTCCGCGGGTCTACCTAAATCTAATAACTACCAAGCTCCACAAAAATCTGCTAAACTTAAATTTTACAGTGTGTCTGTGTGCGCATGCATACATGCTTTTTTTTTTATGCCCTTATTATTTTTCTTTATGTTATTGATAATGATTATTCAGCTATTCAGATGGTGATTGTATAAATTTAGAAGAATTAATTGTAACTACTTAAGAAAGTAAGTTCCTTTTGGTATGAATCTTTTTCTTTTCTTTTTTAAATAATTATAAAAAAAATTAGACAGATAACTGACTGATTTGGATGGCCTTATAATTTATCTATCCAAATATTATTTTGAAAGAACACTGTTAATAGTTGCTCTATTTAATTTTTTTAAACATTAAAGGTTTCATCCACCTTTTAAATTGTTTTTTTTTTTTTTTTAAATTTCATATCTTTTTAATAATTTGAAATAATTTTTTTTTTAATTAGATGGTCTTGGTTATGTGGAAGATGGAAGGGAAATATTTGATGAAGAGGATGACAATTTTGATGACAATATTTTCATTTCTAAAAAGAAGAAAGAAAAGCCCAAAGAAAATCATTCTAGAAAAAGGTAAAGCATATGGGTGGAGATATAAAAGGATGTTTGCTAACATTCCATCATTAAAAAGAGAAACTTGAGGTAATATGATTTTCAGATTTTCTGTTCCTAAATTTTGTTTTATATATGACAGAGTTTGACTGGTATGATCGATACCCAATCAATATCCTACTCCCAAAAAATAGCTCATGAGATCATGTACCATCGAAAGTTACTAGAATTCTGGAATAAAAGTTTATCAAAACTCTACTTTTCATAGTTTCCAATATTACATTTTCTGTTATTTTCTTTCTTTATATATATAGTAAATAGAGCAGCAGTTAGCATACATATATATAGAGTATATAGATATATGGAGTATGTTATTATACAGTTACATATAGTTATGTATATTACATATATATATGTTAGAGTATATATATATATATAGTACTTATATATTATATAGTATATGTTATTATAAGAAGAAGTTATATATATATATATATATATATATATATATATATATATATATATATATATATATATATATATATATATATTATTATATATATATATATATTAATTATTATTATTATTATTATTATTATTATTATTATTATTATTATTATTATTATTATTATTATTATTATTATTATCCACTTTGAGTCCCTCACAGTTAGCTGGGTGAGATCATGCATGTGCATTTTTGGAGCATTAATATGTAATAGCTAACACAGCCCTTTTTTAGTTTCCTACAACTTGCAGACTATGAAAAGATAAATTCTTATACGCTTAGTTATAGGGTTAAGTTTGTCTTACTAAGATTATTTTTTCTGGTGCTTAGCAATTATTAACTTAATACGTTTGATTTCTTTATATTTTTAGTATTAGTTAATCAAAATAGTTTTTAAATTGCTTCTTTCGCTGCTCTTCTGTGTTCTCGTGGGTTATTTTTTAGTGTACACAAATACCGTAAGGCATTTTTATTAGGTAACTTAATATTTATTTTCATTCACATTGTTTGAGTGCACCCTTTAATTTTATGGTCTATTATTTTATTAGTCAAAGAAATAACTGATGTAGATATGGCCCTGTAATGAAGAATGTTAAATGAAGAATCACCAAAATAGAAACTTCAAAAAGAGTTACACCAACTTTTTTCTTTTATGAAAGAAACGTGTTCTCAGCGCTCTTCTAGTGATATGTTATTAAATATAAATCGATACTTAAAAAAAAAAAAAAAGAAAACAAGAACCAAAGTTATGTAGCATAATTGAAGAGAGAGAACTCTTAAGGCTCTCAATGAAATTCGACCAGTAGAAGTATTAATTTTTGATTATGATGACACTTTAAGAAGCTGCAAGTAATGATGATGATGTATTATGATGATAACAAAGCTCTGTGCAAGGCATTTACGTCTGAAGAAAAAGTAAAGAAATGGATTCCATTTTTGATCACCTGAAAGTAAAAGGTGCAAGCTAGTTACTAATGTATGAATTGTTAAAATGATTTTGGAATACAATACACTTGAAAGCAAATTAATGTTTAGTTTTCCACTTTTATACCTGTGTATGTTGAAAAATTTGTTAATAAAACCATAACCCTAATACACAAGTTCAGGCAAGGGGTCAAATAAATAAGTAAAAGTTGGTGCATATAATAGATCAAAGAAGATTCTTTTTTTTGTTGAATCTTATTCCTTTTACAAAGAAATTTTTATCAAAGAGATTTAAAAAGGTCTGGTCTATCTATCTATTATAATTTTACTCTAAATTACCTTTAATGTACAGCTGTTTCTTCAGTTATATGTGTAATTTGTAGTTTTTCAAGTGCATTGTCTCTCTTTGCCTAATCCTATTTAATATAAGCAATTGAAATAAAAGTAATAGTTATGAAATAAGTTATAAAGGTAAGCATAAAATAGTTAATTGATTTTGCATATTCAGGTTTGAACCAGCGATTATTTATCTTCTACTATATTCTATTCAATGTTATAAAGTCAAAATTTATTGTAGTGACTTTCATATATTATAATGAAGAATTTAAAATCATCATCATTCATCATCATTATCTTCCTTTTTCCCATGACTGGGGGTAAGGTGCGGTTACATGCATCGGAAAAGAGAAGTGGAAGAATATGAATAATAAGTTGAAAAGAAAAAGCCCAGCCTCATTCTCCCTCTCTATACCTATTAGTGAGAACTGCAGTCAGAAAATCCAATCTAGAGAGTTTCACAGGACTGCGACGGACCACTATGGCATATCGTCAAGTGTAGGGTTCATCCCCTGGCCCAGGTGGGCCACAACCATAAAATTTAAAATCAAATTTGGTATTTTTAAATTACATAATCAATGATTAATAATTGATTATTATAACTAAAATTTCAGCCTTGTATGCCATTTTCCTATAACTTTTTTTTAAATTGAAAGTAAAAAGTAACCAATATATTTGGTTGGTTAAAAATGTGTTGAGATATACAAATTCTGCGCCAACTGCCTTTAAGGAGTAATACGTAATTGAAATTCATAACAAATTTAGTATATTTAAATCACATAATCGATGATTAATAATCGATTATTCATCTGCGCTTCTCACTACATTTTTCTATATCAATATAACTCCTTTGTAAGAATTTAGAAAGTAAAACTTGACCAATATTTTGTTGTCATAAGGAAATGTGTTTGACAGATATACAAATTAGGCAACCGCCTTTAAAAAGGCGTATTACGTAATTGAAATCATGAGCAACTTTATATATATATTACAGAAAGAAAGAAAGATATATGATATATATATATATATATTATTATATATATATATATATATATGCTATATATTATTATATATAGTTGAGCAAAGGTTATTGGTTACATATATACATATATAGTATATATATGTTATAGTATATATATATAGGTTATTATTATATATATATATATATATTATATACATATGTTATATATATATATTATATATATACATATATATATATATATAAAATATATATATATATATATTATATAATATACATATATACATAATATTGGCTGGTTATATACAGGCATACATAGAGCAGCAGTTATACAGCAGCAGCAGTTATATATATATATATATATATATATATATATAGTATATATATATATATATATATATATATATATATATATAATTCTTAACATCCATTCTGAGGGAAATCGAACCTTAAGGCCGGCTATCCCAAACCAGCGCCACCTACGTGTTCGCAGTCGAGTTTCTTTCCCCAGAAGATAAAACACAATACATATATATATGAGTATATTATATTAAACCCAAGCATGATATATATATATATATATATATATATGAGTGTTAAGTTATTATATATATATATATATATATATATATATATATGTTTTATGTAAAATTAAGTTGGATGGGAGAGGAAGGTAATAAGGAAGGAAGTGAGTAGAATTAAGGGTGAGAAGTTAAGTGAACAAGGTAATAAGATAAGTATTTAAGAGCGCTTGCAAATCAGTTTACTGCAAAAAGTTAAACTGAACAAAATCTGAAGCAAATGAAGCAAAGTGGTGTTTTAGTGCAAAGGAAGTATGTGGATGTGCTAAAGTAGGAAGTAAAAATTTTAACAGTGAGTTGTGGAATGAAGAGGTGATGCAAGCGGTTGCAAGTTAAAAAGAAGCGTGGTTAAATGTATCAAAAGCCAATGATGAGGTCTCAAAAGAAAGATGTTTGGAATTGTATAAGGAGGATAAAAGGAACGCTAAAAGATGCACACATAGGAGGAAAAAAAAGAGGTTAATGAACAGTTTGGAAGGAGGATGAATGGGGACTTACAAGGGAATAGAAGCTCTTTTTGAAGGAAGCGTAAAAGGTTAAGAATGAGAATAAGGGGAATCTACTTAGAATAATGAATAGATGCAGGCTGTAACTGATGAAATGGATGTGAGGAGAGTGTGGAAGGAACACTTCGAAAATCTGCATAACATTGGCAGTAATGAAAAGGTGATAGAAAATTTGTGTGGGTTTGATGGTGCAAGAAGGAATAGGTATTTTGGTGATAAGGCCATTAGTAACTTTTGTAATGGGTAGAATGAGAAAGTTGAAGAATGGTAAATCTGCAGGTATAGATGAAATCACTGGTGAAATGATCAAGAACGGAGGTGAGATAGTGATTGAGTGGATTTGGAAGTTATGTAACAAAGTGTTTATGGAGGCTATAGTTCCGAGGGATTGGAGGAGAACAGTAATAGTACCCTTATATAAGGGTAACTGTCAGAATTATAGGGGAATTAGTTTATTGAGTGTTTTAGGGAAGATATATGCTGGTATTTGGAAGAAAGAGTTCGTAGACCCATAGAGTGACTGATTGGTGAAGAACAAGGCGCATTTAGAAGTGGTAGAGTATGTGTGAATCAAATCTTTACATTGAAGCAAATGATTGAGAAAATGCCCCCAAAAACCCATTGAACTGTTTTTTTCCCAACCCTGGTTTTTTTACAACCATGATATATATATATATATATATATATTATCATCTATATGCATTTCAGCAGGGAGTATATATATGTATATATATATATATATATATATATATATATATATTATATATATATATATAGATATATTTGAATAACCTTTGTAGCTAACATTTCTAAATCCTCATCCTCAATCCGTGGATAGTGATTTTAACTATCCGCATCCGCAGATAGTGAAAAATCACATCGGCTACACCTCAATATATATATATATATATATATATATATATATATATATATATATATATATATATATTTTTTTTATATATATATATATATATATATATATATATATATATATATACTTTCTTTTTATATGCATTTCAGTGATGAGTCTGAAAATATTAAAGAAAATATTAAAGAAAAACAAATTGATGAATTCTCTTTTGTTTGGCAAAATTGTGGTATAACAGATAAGGAATGCTCATCCGTGGACATTAAAATTAACAGTTCTGAACTACCCTCTGAAGGAGAGCAAGTAATATATATATATAGTATATATGTTATATATATATATATATATATGGGTTGGGTTGGTGGAGAAGTAGTAGTAGCAAAGAGCATATATATATATATATGTTATATATATATATATACATATTATAGTGATATATATATATATATATATATATATATATATATATATACTGCGTAAATATATTTCATATAATTTTTAAATAAATGATTAACCAAACAATGTATAACCTATTCTAGCTCCAAAAATGTATTACCTTATTGTTCACAGAATTCGAATAAGAAAGAAGTCACCTACATATAAGTTGTCTCACATGTGGCCACAAATGACACTCCTTACATGCATACTAGACTTTACACTTCAACTGCACACTCTTGACAGCTTTCTTTCTAAACTTCAAAATATATAGACTTCTATCTTTGAAGATGCAACTCAATATATATTTGTATACAATCACTATATGTATTATAATTAATTATTTATATATTACTTGATAAATTAGAGAGTAATTTTAAAAGCAGACGGTTTCATATAAACAACCTATAACAGAAGGAGACTATAAAATTAGATACCTTTCCACAACAATAAAACCTATCAATTATGCTGGGAGCTCATGCAATATTCATTGCAAGAGCTTTTATATTGTAGATCTACATGTTAATTTTGCAATATCCTTATCGATTGTAAGAAAAACATAAGATTATTTACTCTCTCTCTCTCTCTCTCTCTCTCTCTCTCTCCTCTCTCTCCTCTCCCTCTCCCTCCTCTCTCCCCCTCTCCTCTCCTCCTCTCCCTCCCCCTCCCCCTCTCCCTCTCTCCCTCTCCCTCCCTCTCCCTCCCCCCCTCCCCCCCTCCCCTCTCCCCCTCTCCCCTCTCTCTCCCTCCCCCCTCTCTCTCTCTCTCTCTCTCTCTCTCTCTCTCTCTCTCTCTCTCTCTCTCTCTCTCTCTCTCTCTCTCTCTCTCTCTCTCTCTCTCTCTCTCTCTCTCTCTCTCTCTCTCTCTTCTCTCTCTCTCTCTCTCTCTCTCTCTCTCTCTCTCTCTCTCTCTCTCTCTCTCTCTCTCTCTATCTTCTCTCTCCTCAACATTCTCCTCTCTCTCCTCTCTCTCTCTCTCTCTCTCTCTCTCTCTCTCTCTCTCTCTCTCTCTCTCTCTCTCTCTCTCTCTCTCTCTCTCTCTCTCTCTCTCTCTCTTTCTCTCTTCTCTCTCTCTCTCTCTCTCTCTCTCTCTCTCTCTCTCTCTCTCTCTCTCTCTCTCTCTCTCTCTCTCTCTCTCTCTCTCTCTCTCTCTCTCTCTCTCTCATTTCAGGCACTGTTCATAAGAATGACCTTTCTTGCTCAACAATATGGACAGAGCCATGATAAATATAGCAATTGGCAATAAGATGATTATCTTACCACAAACAAAGATTACAAAAAAATTTATTCGCTTTGATAGGATTATCAAAGAAATGAGTTCTCATTAATTTTGCGACTATTTATACGTCTTGGACGATTTTTAGCCTTACATTCAATTTAAATACATTGATTCAAAGTTCTGGGGCTCATGAGCTAGCAGAGTTGGTTTGTGGAGGTTTAAAGCGAAAGACTAGCAATTTTTCTGATCTCTGAAAGTACCTTAATGCAATTTTCATTCAGAGAAAAATGATAGAAGCGAAACAGCTTGCTGTATCAGAGTCATGAATTTTCTGATTTCTGAATGATTCAGTGCTTTTCAAGGTGAAGAGAAAACATATTAACCGATTCACCTGGTCTCATCTTTGTAAGCAGAAAATCCTGGGACGCTTTATCTTTCTTGACTCCAGCTTCAAAATCCCACCACTGAAGTAAAGCTTCCTTAATGGTGGAGTAAGTCATGTCCTTGATAATCTGATCATATAGGTTCAAATAAGAACTCTTGAGGTAATTAACCAGAACAATTGTCCAGACCTCATTGATCAGGGCAGGTTACCCCGCCAACAGGATTTCAAGCTGTTTGAAAACGTTTGGAGATTGCTCTTTATGGGCATTAAATTTCCAACGAGATACCGCTTTAGGTCTGCATACTGTGCCCACTATCTTTGTCAACAGACTGATTGAACTAGTAATCATAGCCAGTTGTTGCTTAACAGCATCCAGCCTAGAAGTTGAATTGTCGATACTAGGCATATTTTTAGGATCCGAAGCTGAAGTCGTTATATAGGATGTATGAACTGAGGTGGGACTACTTGAGGTACTTAACGAAGATGTTGTAAGGGGAATTGAAACTTTATTAACAAACCATTCATCCTTTTGCACAACTGAAGCTGAAATTATACCTCATGTCTGTTCAGGGGAACTTAGGGCAATTTTATATCCTTATTCCCAAGTGACAAGTGACTAGCCCCCACTGGTTTCACATCCGGAATAGATGCAGTTAACCTGAGGCATTCTTTGCGTTTTTCCACCAACTTATTAGATGCCACCAAAACGGCATCATTCAATCTCTTTATTTCATCAAAAATTAAATCCTTATCAATTTCTTCATTTGTGGGGGGTATCTTTTTTTCATTAACTTTACTGCGACCAATCTCATCCGATCTTTCAGATGATGAGGTCAAGGTTAGGTCAGGAGAGAGTTCATGAAAAGGTTTATTATCCTGCTGAAAGAACATGATGACTACTTGATTAAGATCCAACAGCACACACGAACACACAAAATTTCAATAAACTGGGGTTAAAATACTGGAGGAATTAAAGAAAATAATAAAAAAAAACAATCACAAACTGTGATTATATAAAAAATGGTCTGGTATACCCAGAATTCAATAAGACACCAGGTGGATTAGACAGTACTGGCTGGATACAGCTAACACTGCTGATACAAAGTAATCCTGGCAAGGTCGCCAATTATGTTACGGGGCCCTGCAGCTCGATTCCTTAAAAAGCGCTGATTACCTTCTAGACGATTTACTAAGGACCAGAGGGATGGCAGAGAGTCAACAAAAAAAATTTATTGTGCATTTATCTTTTGGGAAACTAAATAAACAAATTTATAAATTTTATTGTCTTGATTGTCATCCCTCGAGTCCTTATTAAATCGCCTAGAATCAGCGCTTTTTAAGGTATCTTGAGATGCAGGTCCCCACAACAATATATATATATATATATATATATATATATATAGCAGTATATATATATGTATATATATATATATATAAAGAGATATATATATATATATATATATATATATATATATAAAGGGTGTAAGAAGAGGGGATTTTATATATAGTATATATATATATATATATATATATAGGCGAGCATATATTTCTCTTTTGTTCACATGAACTGAATATTTTTTTAGTTTTTACCTTTTCTCTTTTTAGGTTCTTCAGTTATTTTGGCTTGAGACATGAGGATAATTTTTCATCCAGGAACTGTTGTTATTTTTTAAGTTTTGTCGTAAGTTCAAACTCGTATGCTAGTTGTTGTTTAACTGTAAAATATTGAAAGAAGAATTTCTTTTCTTTTACCTAGATTGAAGGTAATATATATATATAGTATATATATATATATGGTAAGTGGTAAGTGTGGTATATATATATATAGTTATATATATATATATATATATATATATATATATATATATATCATCAATCATCCTTTTTTTCCCCCAAACTGGGGTAAGGTGCGTGACATGCACTGGGAAAAGAAAATAGTGTAGCGAATGTATAATGGGTCAAGCCTAAGAGCCTCAGCTACTGCCCCCCTCTTATGCCTATTAGTGTAGAACTCATCGAAAGTAAAAATCCACCCCTAGGAGCCACGGGACCATACGGACCTCACTATGGCATATCGTCAAGTGTAGCGTTCATCCCCTGGCCCAGGTGGCCACAACCATACCCCCTCAAAAAAAAAAAACCATTCACTACTATTATGCACCTTTATTCTCGCCTTTTCAAACTCATTTCTCTCCTTCCTGATCTCTAACTGATCTCTCTTTTTCTTCGAAGCCTCCCCCAGTCAGTCTATCTCAACACACTTCACCACTATAGTTGTCCGCTAACCAACTGGACTGTCATTCATCCTTTTTCCATGACTAAACCATAGGTCGATACTTCTTTCTATTGATTCTTCTATGTTCCTTTCTTTTTCACACCCCATGCACCCCTCTCAATACGCTCATTCCTTCATTTTTTATCAATTTTTTTCACACCCTTAACACATCCCCCAAGATATAGAAGTGATATATATGGGTATGCTATGTGAGGCATATATGCTATCAGGGGATGTATCTGGTGCCGGGAGTCGGAGTCGAGCGTTGTAAAGGAGTCGGAGTCGGAGCTCTGAGTCGATTTCCCCAAAAAGAGTTCTGAGTCGGGAGTCGAGTAAAAATCCACTTCGACTCCCAAAACACTCAGGCAAACTCAATTCAAAAATTGGGGTAAAAACTTAATGAATTTTGCATTATAAAAGACGTAATATTTTTTTTTATTTTTGGACATTTATTTTGCAGAAATAATTTAAGTTTGGTTATTTTTAACTGGTTATAAAATAAAGGTTAAAAAACTGGTTATAAAATAAAATGTACTTCTGACTACTTGTGTATTGTGCATTAATGAATTATCAACAACAGAGCCATGTTGTATTGACACTGGGACAAAAATTTAAAGTCAAGTGGTATGCATGGCAAACTGATTTAAAAATATAGAGTCACACCACTATGAAGATAGTTTATAAATAAGCGCAAAAGAATCGGATAGATGAGTATTATACATTATGTGTAACAACTGTGCTGGGCGCTCAATGCCAGGTTATGTCAGTATCAACATTGGTACCAATGCCATGAATTTTCAATAGATATATTTTTACTTGGTGTGTAGACACAAGTAAAACAGATCTTATCTACCCACAACCAGTAAGTGGTGGTAAGATAATTTAATAAATAATTAATCAGTTTGATAAAAATATAAATAATTAATCAGTTTGATAAACAAATAATTATTTTCCTTAACGTTTGGCAGAGGTTTGTAGTTTGTAAGCAAATGACCTTGATTATTTTGACTCAGCAAGTGTTACCAGCATTATATATATATAAAGTATATATATATATAGGCAGCATATATATATATATACAGCATATATATATATATATATATATATTAAGGTTATACAGCAGAGTATATATATATATATATATATATATATATATATATATATATAGGTGATAATTGGTTTAGAGCGACAACTATCATCAATCCATATCTCAAAAACCAAATGTGACAAGAAAAGGGAATACATTGCTGGAATGCTTGTCCAAATTTAGGGCGGAAAATGTAAAAAAAAAAAAAAAAAAATATATATCCTCAAAACTACAATAGCTACAGCGAAAAGAAAAACACATTTTTGAATCCTGGTAAAATTTTAAATATAGGAAAATGTAAAAAATAAAAATAAAAAAATATTATTGTTAATAATTATAGTAATATGATTAGAGAGCCTATTTAGAGACCTTTATTGGTTATCAGTTAAAATAAATAGACTCTTCTATTAAATTTCTTGCTTTTTTTTTCTTTACTAAAGAATACCCCAAGGGTATACCGCACCGATGGTGAGTCGGTTCGCCCGGGAACCACGTGATCACCTTCTCCGGGTCTCCGAACCCGCCTTGGTAGGCTAAAGCTCGGGGTTCCTCCCCCGGCCCTGCACGGGGTATGGAAATGTTCCCCCCGTCTCGAGCCCCTACATTGCCGTAATACCTTTTACAAATAATATATATATATAAGGTCCTCTTGCCCTTAAAAAAAAAAAAAAAAAAAATCTATAAAACTTATTTTATTTCTCGCTTAAAAGGTTTTTTTTACATTTTCCTAACCAAAAATTTTACAAGGATTCCCAAAAAATGTATTCCTTTTCGCTGTAGCTATTGTAGTTTTTGAGATATGATTTTTTTTTTACAGCTTCGCACAAATTTTTGCCAGATTCAAACAATGTATTCTTTTCCTGTAACTATTGTAGTTTTTGAGATATGGATCGATGATAGTTTGTCGCTCTAAACCAAATATCACCATATATATATATATATATATATAGTTACATATATATATATAATAAGAGCAGCAGCAGCAGCAAGAGCCAGCAGCCGATCGCAGCGCGCGGCGCGCGGCGCGTTGCGTTGCGCAGCCGCAGGAGTGGTCGGCGTTTGTGTATATGCACCTCGCCGCACGATCCATGATGCAGCGAGGAACGGAATATTAGGGATGCTGGTCCACTTAGTACGGAAATGGCCAACTTCATTTTTTAGTACTACATTTAACCCGGTAAAATTTCACATAGAAAATGTAAAAAATAAAAATAAAATAAATTGTTAATAATTATAGTATTATGATTAAAAGGCCCATTTAGAGAGATCTCGCTGGTTTCTCGCAAAATAAATAGTTTCTGCTAAAAATAAATAGACTTCTATTAAATTTTTTGTTTCTTTTTTCTTCGCTTTAAAGAATCTGGTGCGGTGCCTCTGCCCCGTGAGTCGAGTCTTCTCGGCCTTCCGGCGAACTACGGGGTAGGACTAATACCCCCCTCCGGGGAGGGTTCCTGGAACCCCCGCCTTGGTATTTGGGTGTCGTGTTCCTCCACCTCCCGCTGGTATGGAAAACGTCCCTGCCGGGGCTGATAAGGCGGCTCGAGGCACCCTAGTGCGCCGTATAAAGCAATTTCCGCCGTTTCCCCGTGATTCCAAAAATGTATTCTCTTTCGCTGTAGCTATTGTAGTTTGAGATATACTTTTTTTTTTTTTTTTTTTTTTTTTTTTTTTTTTTTTTTTTTTTTTTTTCCACCAAAATCATCGGACCAGCATTTCACCAATGTATTCGTTTTACTGTAGCATTAATAGTTTTTAAGATACATATGACGAATATACAAACGCTGGCTCATAGAGAGCATATATATATATATATATGTTAGTTATTGGTATACAGCAGTTAGCAAAGAGTTATGAGCAGCATATATATATATATATATATATATATATATATATAAGTATATATATATGTTATATATATATATATATATATATATATATATATATGTGGCGACTCCAGTACAACTTTCTCTCTCTCTCTCTCTCTCTCTCTCTATATATATATATATATATATATACATATATATATATATATATATATATATATATATATATGGTTATATATATGGCAGCAGCATGGTTAATAAGGCTAAGGCGATATGGTTATTGTTATATATGCGTATATATAGCCAGTATATGATATATATGTTATATATATATATAAGGCGGTTAAGGCTACAAGGTTGGTTGTTATAAGTAGCAGTTATATATATTATACAGCAGAAAGGCGTATATAAGGGCGGCGCGGCGTTGCTGCGGCATATATATGGCAAGTTACTTAACGCCCACACAGAACGGGAGCTCGGATCAATTTTCACAGGTAGCACCTATGATACATAAATAGATGTTTTTAGGATCTAATGAAAATTTTGTTTCCTGACCTGACCCTGACCTAACCTAAACTAACCTAACCTAACTTAACCTAACCTAACCTAACCATAAATTCGCCCCTAGAACAGGTAAAAAAAAATTCATTTCGACCCTAGAACATCTACTTATGTATCATAGATGCTACCTGTAAAAATTTTTTGATCCAGCCCCGTTCCGAGTGGGCGTTAAGTAACTTTTGTCCATATATATATATATATATATATGTTATATATATATATATATATATATATATATATATATATATATATATATATATATATATATATATATATATATATATATATATATATATATATGGTGAAATCCAGTTTAACCAATAAACATTTCCGATCCATATCTCAAAAATCAATAGCTGGCCGTGGAATGGAATATTGTTAATGCTGGTCCAATTTCTTAGTGCGAAAAAATGTAAAAAAAAAAAATATAGGCCCTATATTTAATACATTTTTTAATCCTGGTAAAATTTAGATAGGAAAGTAAAAAGAATAAAAAAATAAAAAATACAGTAAAAATTATAGTAATATGATTAGAGAGCCTATTTAGAGACCTTTCATTGGTTAATAAATAAAATAAATAGACTTTCTATTAAATTTTGTTTGTTTTTTAACTAAAGAATACTCCCAAGGGTATACCGCACCGATGGTAGGAGTCGGGTCTCGGCCTTCCAACTACGGTAGGACTACCCCCTCCGGAAGCGGGTCCCCGGAACCCACGCCTTTGGTACGGTGTCGCGGGGTTCCTCCACCCCTCCTACGGGGTATGGGAAACGTCCTCCCCTGTGTTCCCCGTCGGCTCGAGCCCCCCAAATTGCCGTGTAATACCATTCCTATGGTGAAATTTTTTACCAGGATTCCAAAAATGTATTCTCTGCCGTAGCTATTGTAGTTTTTGAGATATATATATATATATATATATATATATATATATATATATATATATATAAAGTATATATAAATATATATATATATATATATATATATATATATATATATATATATATTTTTTCGCACTAAAATTGAATCATTAGCATTCCAGCAATGTATTCCGCTTTACTGTAGCATTAATAGTTTTTGTAAGATACATATGACGATTATGGTCAACGCTGGCTCATAAAGAAGGCAAAGAGCATAGCAGTATATATAAGTTATATATATAAAAGAGTATATATATATTATTATTGCTATATATATATATATATAGCAGTTATATATTATATATAAAGAAATATATATATATATATATATATATATATATATATATATCAGTGGCGACTCCAGCAACTTTTTGCTACTCTCTCTCTCTCTCTAGATATATAGCAGTAAGGCAGCAGTATATATATATATATATATATATATATATATATATATATATATATATATATATATATATATATATATATATATATATATATAAGTATATATATATATGGTAAAAAGTTACTTAACGCCCACACGGAATCGGAGCTCGGATCAAAAAAAAAAATTCACAGGTAGCCTCTATGATACATAAATAGATGCTTTAGGGGCGAAATGAAATTTGTTTCCTGACCTGACCTGGACCTAACCTAACCTAACCTAAACTAACCTAACCCCATCCACCCAATCCCAACTTCCAACTTAAATTCCCATGGGTGGTAAAAAAATTCATTTTCGACCTCAGAACATCTAGCCTCATGTAATTATGATGCTACCTGTGCACTGCTGATCCGAGCTCCCGTTCCGAGTGGGCGTTAAGTAACTTGTCCATATACAGCAGCATATATATATATATATATACAGAAGAGCAGGTTAAGGTTGCTATATATATATATATATATATGGCAGGTGGTATATAGAGTAAGAGCATATATATATAGAGCAAGTATATATATATATATATGGTGAAATCCAGTTTAAAAACACAAATAGCCACAATCCATATCTCAAAACTACAATAGCTCCGGAAAAGGAATACATTGCTGAATGCTGGGTCCACTTTAGTGCGAGCAAAAAAAAAATTAAGTATCTCAAAACTACAATAGCTACAGCGAAAAGGAATACATTTTTGAATCCTTGTAAAATTTAATAATCGAAAATAAAAGAATAAAAAAAAAAAAAAAAATTATTAATAATTATAGTAATATGATTAGAGAGCCTATTTAGAGACTCCCCTTTTATTGGTTACTCGATAAAATAAATAGACCTTCTATTAAATTTTGTTTTTGTTTTTTAACTAAAGAATACCCCCAAGGGTATACCGCAACCGATGGTAGCAGGAGTCGGGTCTCGGCCTCCTGGGAAGCGGTAGACTAATCCCTCCGGGAAGGTCCCCGGAACCCCGCTCTTTGGTATTTTGTGTCGCGGGGGTTCCCCTCCTCTACGGGGTATGGAAAATGTCCCCCTGTGTTCCCCGTCGGCTCGACCCCACATTGCTGTAATACCTTATAGTATCAATAGCAGATAGTATATGAGCAGTATATATATATATATAAGAGCAGGCATATATATATATATATATATATATATATATATATATATATATATAGAGAGCATATATACGCGTGATATATGATATTGGTTATTATACTGTCCCCTGCTCTCCTAAAAAAAAAAACTAGCCAATATCTATTTTATTTTATTTCATTTTATTTATTTTTTACATTTTATTAACTAAAAATTTTACAAGGATTCCAAAAATGTACTCCCTTTTTCCCTGTAGCTATTTAGTTTTTGAGATATGATTTCTTTTTTTTTACAGTTTCCGCAATAAAATTTTACCAGGATTCCAAACAATGTATTCTCTTTTTCCCTGTAGCGCTATTGTAGTTTTTGGAGATATGGATTGAGATGCTATTTGTGGTTTTAAACTGGATTTAACTATATATATACGCGTACCTCAAAGAAGATATATATATATATATAAATTATATAGATATATATATATATATATAGGACTATGTGCCCAAAACATTTATATATATTTTATATATATATATAAAATTAAATATTTGAGTTGGTCATATTAAATAATTTTCTTTTTATT
>JABUQX010031192.1:0-40000 GCA_015478945.1 Trachelipus rathkii | reverse complement strand
AAATGACTATACCTAAAAAGTAATCAACATGTTACATGAAAGTTTCACCTTTATATCACTTATCACAAGAGTATACTGGCATTAGAATATATAAACTTTAGCACCAATAGAAATTTTTTTATAAATCATCTAACTCTTCACATTCATTATTTAACATAAAATATGGCTTTACATTTATTAAATTTTCACATTGTACTTGATTATTCTTATTTATGTACACATTATTTCCAGATAACTTTACTATGGGATAGGGGCCATGATATATGGGTTCTAGTTTGTTTCTGCCATACTGTTGTTTTTTAACTAATACAAATTTTGGCATCTTGCAGCATTTGGCACATATGGTTTTGGGGTTCTTGGCAGTGTACTCTGGAGAAGGTCAGAGGGAGTCCTTAAGAATAATTTAGCTTTTTCAGCTTTAAAGCCATGGACATGGGGAAGGAAGACTCCAGCTGGTCTATTAATGCTCCAGGGAGAGTTGAATTGGCCCATCATTAAGATGGCAGGGGTGATTCCTTCCTAATTCAATGTAGCAGTAACACGTTATATCACAATAGCACAAATAGTGGGGGGAGAAGATTCCGCCACAATACTGCAGATCAACCCATCCAATGCTGGCTTGCCTCCAAAGACTTCAACAATGTTCTATGGGAGTTTTTGATGAGGCCATTGCTTTGTGGGGTATAGGCGGAGGTAAAGTTATGCCGGGATCCTAACTCCTCACACACACTCTTGAATAAGTCCGACGTAAACTGCGTTCCTCTATCAGAAACATAAGTTCCTACCACTCCAGCTATGGGTAGAAATTCTCTAGTAATTACCTCCACTATGGTTGAGGTTTCTATGTTTTTAGTGAAAGCAAAGAGATAACGGGAGAACCTATCATCAATCAATGTTAAAAGGTACTTATAGCTTTTGCATTGAGGCATTTTTAAGAATGTCAATATGGACTACTTGAAATTTGGCCGATACTGGCCTATAAGATTCATATGGAGGGCCTATTTTGCGAAAAGATTTAGATCTCTGACATGCATCACAACTTTGTACAAACGGTTTTTTTACATACTTTGGCATATTTTTCCATGCAAAGTGCTTTCTAAGGGATGCCAGAGTTTTCTTAACACCAAAATGCCCTAAAGAGTGAGAATAATAAATAACAGGAAGAATAAAGGATTCTGGAACAAAGACACGTGGTGAAAGTGGAATAGATTCATCAACGACTAGTGAGACCTAGTCATTCCTAAAATAATAGAGTCTTTTTGTAAACTTAAGACCCGTATTCTCTTGGTTATTTAAATATTTCTGAAGTTGTACATCAGCTTCTTGTGCTGCTTGCAGTTCTTTGTAGTCAATCTTACACTGAAAAAGCTTAAATACATCATTGGCGGAAATATTGAAAATTGATGCAAGAGCATAACCGTCATCCTTTGTTGAAGAATTCTGCTGGGGTAGAAAATCTGGTGACACCAAGACTTCATCACAGGATACTTCTGGAATGACTTCTGCTTCAGGTATCTGATCTCCAATTTGAAGAGAAGAGCCTGTTGCTGAATCTTTGTCTACTTTTTCCGCAGAAGTGGAAGGAGGGGGCAAATTTGATGGCCATTCAGTGGTTCTCTGAGCTGGATTTCTGCTTAGGAAATCTGCAAGAATATTTTCTTCAGATTTAATATGATGTACAGTCAAATCATACTCTGACAAGAAAGTTAGGTATCGCTGCTCCCTTGCTAGCAAGTGATTAGCATCAGTCTCTTTTTTAAGTGACTGTGTGACTGAAAGATTGTCACAAAACACATCTACCTTCCTTGCTTCTACTATGTGGGAAAATTTCTTAATTGTTTTAACCAAGGCAAGGAGTTCCTTGCTATATATACTATAACCAATTTCAGTAGGATTCAATCGATAACTGTAAAATCCCAGCGGAACTGTTTTTTCATTTTCCGTAGAAACTACTACACCTGCCAAGGCTGTCTGACACTGGCATCAGAAAACAGATATTTGAGCATTATTATAAGGAAAACCCAAAGGTATAGCATTTTTGAGGCCAATTTGGCCATATTAAAGGCTTCTTCTGTCTCAGGATTCCTTTTACTCTGCGTTGAGAGTATGGTGCACCTTTGAGAAAAGAAAGAAGGAGAAAAAAAATAATTTCAGAAATTCCTGGAAGAGAAGAGTGAAAATAGTTTAGACTGCCTATGAAAGAACGTAAATCTTTGATAGTCTTGGGTTTTGGGATATTCATAATAGCAGTGGTTTTATCCTCATTAGGGATCATGGTCGGACACACCAAAACCTAAATATATAACCCGAGACTGTCCAATTTGGCACTTATCAGCACTAAGTCTCAAATTAAAAGATTTTAACCGATCTAGAACCATTTCTAAAATCTTCATGTGTTCATCATGAGTAGGAGTGGCGATGAGGATATCATCAATATATATAAGTGTTAGGGATTTTAGAAAGAATTAAAGATATATATTTCGTAAAACTAGTGGGATTGGAATGGAAGCCTTCTGCAATACTATTATATGAGAAGCTGCAAAAAGGAGTATTGATAGTTAAGAACTTTCGACAATTAGGGTGGACTTTAAGGTCATAAAATGCCTTTTTTAAGTCTAGAACAGAAAATACCTTACACCCGTGAAGTAAGTTCGTAAAGTCATTTAAGTTAGGGAGACTGAAATTGTCTCGAACAGCTCGTTTGTTCAGTAATCTCAAATCGGCTACTATTCGGACTCCACCACTAGGTTTAGAAAGTACCGAAATCGGAAATCCCCAAGGTGAGTGCGAGGAAGAAAGAACTCCAGCATTTACTTTTGCCTTATCATATAAACTAGTTGGGATTCTGTGACTTTTAATGTTTACTGGGGAACCCATAACTTTAAATTTATAAGGAATTAATTCATTTAAGGAATTTTGTTCAGCGGGGGAAAGAGGAAATTTTGTAAAGCCTATTTCACTTGTATTATTAAAATCACTTTCTTTATTATTATTAATATCACTTTTATCCACACTAATTTCATTTCTATTTTTATTACACTTGTAGGAGGCATTGTCCTGATAGCTACCCCCAGGGATATTATTATTATAATTATTATCTCTCGCATTAACATTTTCTAAAATTTTATATAAATCATCAAACAACATTTTATATTCACCTAATAGAGAAGTATAAAGGGAAGGAGTGAAAGGAAGTTTAGGAGAAAGAGTTAAATTTATATAATTAAAATCATTTGTTATGGGTAGTGCTTCAGAATCATTCCCTTGAATGACTTCACAAGAAAGACCAGTTGTGGCATCAATTATAATATTTGAGCTAAAATCTAGGTTAAATTTATATTTACTAAAAAAATCTATCCCTAAAATATTATCAATTACATCAGCAATAATTAAAAATATATGCTCATAGTCCCTTTTTAGCAGGAAATTTAATTTTTTAGTTATACAATCATAAATGTTAATCTGACTTCCATTAGCAGCTGTAAGAAAGCCAATAGGATTTTTCCTTTGTTCTGCAGAAGCCTTTAAAATAGAAAATGAACTCCCTGTATCTAACAAGAATAATTGCTTTGAATTAGCGTCATATATACGAAAGGAGACAATTAATTGCAAAAATTTTACATTCGTTTACATTTAAAACTTTGGGAAGCACTGATCCATTGCAAGAATCTGCATTTTCAACCAGCATCGCAGTATTTTGGCTTGGAACTAAAGATTCCAGCCCTATAACTGACTTTTCGCTACCTTGATAATGCATATCCTTACCCTTAACACTATTATTAGAGGAAGTCAAATTTTCCCTATACCAAGATTCATTTTCACTCAACTGGGAAGCTCTCTCGCATAAAACAGATTGTTTTACGCCATTAGTAGCATTTTCACTTGAATGAACATAAACCTGGATATTATTTTTATTAGCATGCAAAATTGTATCAACATTTTTACCTATACTGTTGTAATTATTATTCAAATTTGGTTGGGGGTAGCTTTCCCTAAGACTTTCTATATTGTTAAAACTACTTTTGTACTTACAAATTTTTACGAGTTACCACTGGATTAAACGTACCTCTTTTCTTTGTAATAGGGGCTTATCTCCAATCTCCTACATGCTTCTGCTTCCCGGCGAAGGTAGGAAGTAGGTCCAGCATTGCCTGTGATGGCGCTTGTGCCAACAAATGAGCCATTTTGCAAGTGCCTTCGCACCTGCTAGCCATTTCACGGAATGTGAAATGGTAGTAGCAAAGGGCCCATCTTTTCTAAATCCTGACAGGATACTCCAGATTTAAATGTTGTGTCGGACCCCCTGTCCCAGCTAGGAGAGCTACCCCGTCCCAACCATTATCATTACGAGACATCCGTAGATCCAATTGATTTACTTGGATATGTGAGAGCTCCTCCAACTTCTGGAACATCTCACTTAGTCGATTGTTTATTTGGGCCAAATCATTGTGTGAAATGTGGTCTTCTTTCCTAGGTTGGGGGATCACTTTTGCCCTGGTAGGGATGTAGGAGCCTGCCAGCATTGACCGAAATAACTGATAGGATTTCCTGATTTATGACGCGGATTCCATGAACACGCCGTAGCTGCTTCTCGCCAATGAAGTGAATATCCTGCATCCCCTTTCACGTCGTTAATAATCGTACCAGATCCGGTGAACACTTAAGAAACATCTGTTTCATAAGGTTTTCATTTTGATGTAGAAAGCCATGATAATCATGAGATTCCTAATGATGCTTTTTAATTCTGTTAAGATATGCTGTGGGCTTTTCACCAGGTTTAAGCTCCTGCCGAAATAAATTTTCAGCCTTCCTTTATCCCAACATGGAGCATGTTTCAGCGCTGGGCAACTTCTCAGTTCTTCATAAGTATGTTTGGTCGTTGATAGGATAGCTTATTCTTGAAGCTTATTCTTGAAGTAATAGGGTTGTTAAATTTTGGAATAGTCTGCCAGAGGAGGTTGTTGAGTGTGACTCGATTGCAACATTTAAGAAACGGTTAGGATTTCATTTATGGATGGTTAAGTATCATATATAATATATTGACAGCCAAATATATTTAGTTATATAGCAGTTATTGTTAGATGGCATGTGTGACCATAACTTAGTTATTAATGCATGTGGATGGTTTGGGTATCATATTTATATATCATTAGTTTTGACTAAGCCAAATTGGTGGATTTGTAGTTACAACAAATTGACAAGCCCTAGGGTGCTTTGTGGATTTGCATGAGCATGTTTGGTAGTGGGTTGACTGGGGCAGTCTCGATAGGCCCATGTGGCTTTTTACTGTCTCTATATTCCTAATGTCCTAATTATAGCCGAAGGTAAGAGATGACCAAGAAGTTGAACCTTTTCAATATTATCAGTAACAAAATATAGGCTAAATAGAAATTCCACTTTATCTAACCACTTTCCCACATCCCTTGTTTCAAACCTAGGAATATCCTGCACAGAGAGTACTTTCCTAGTTCTTTGATGTGGTTCGGGTGATGGGGAGCGAGAACGATCATCACTCTCAACCAATAAGTTATTAGGGTTGTGATCGTCGTTCCTATTTAGATTTTCATTATGTCCATCATTTTCATTTATTTCAACATCTACATGATGTATAGAAATTCCAGACGGTGGATTATTTAAATTTTGAGCACCAGACTTGCTTCTAGTCGAAGTCATCGTTGTAATTCACAAAAGGTTTTTTTTTTTTTTTTTTTTTTTTTTTTTTTTTTTTTTTTTTTTTTTTTAATTGTACATACACTTTATAAACTTTTTTTTTTTTTTTTTTTTTTTTTTTTAATTGTACATACACTTAAAAACTTTATTTCACTGTTTTATTAGTTATTTTGTAGTAAAAGCACTTGACTCACTTTAACTACACAATTACCCAAGTAGGCTAATTTTGTAAAATTGTTAAAAAAAAAATTATTAAAACCATTTATTTATAAAAATAGGCCTGTTGCTACAATAATAGTTGTAGCTTACTTATATAGGCCCTAAGAGATGACAGATAGTTCAGTAGGCTAGGCTCTTAAACTAGTACTAGGCCTAGTTTTAACTTAAAACTTTTTCCTTTATTTTTATGTTTTTCACTTTTATATCTGTAGATTTTTTTTCTTGCTTTATTATTTATGAATGCACTAAAAACTATAGTCTTTTTATTTTTATTGTTGAACGCATTTACGTGCGTGAGTAGCCTAGGCCTATACTGGCTTATTTTTCCAAAGTTATTAATTTCACTGAAATTTTATTTTTAATTTTTTTTTTTTTATATATAGTAAATTCAAAATTGGTAATTTATATTTTATTTCTTTATTGTAATGTTTTTTATTCGTTTGTTTTCGTCACTCTGGGTAATCACCAACGTGGAAGGACTTATTCTAGGTCTAAGCCTTCCCAACGAAAAAGTATAGATTTTCTTTCACTTAAACTTTAATTTTATATTTTCTTCTTATTTTATGTCACGGGCATAACAAAGATATTTTTCGTATATATTTTATTTAATTATTAAAATTATTTACAGTAAGCTTATAACTTTATACTATGCGTGCGTCGTATGCGCTATTGTTGACTATCTATATATATTACAAATTAGGGCGCGAGAATTAATAATCTCAAAAACAATCATGGGCAATTTTTTGAGAGGCAATTTGCCAACCGTTAACAACTTTACAATCATGGCAATTCTCGCCATATATTCGTAATTATTACGAAGTATTCACATCAAATATACAAATTATTTTATAAACATTATTAATGAATCAATTTGTTGCATATATACGGCGAGCATATAGATATATATAAATATATATATATATATATATATATATATATATATATATATATATATATATATATATATATATATATATATATATATATATATATATATATAGGGTTTTGAAAATAATTTTTTTTTTTAATTTGTTTTTTTTTTTTTTTTAAAAACTTTTTAAAAAAAAATTTTTTTTTTTTTTTTTTTTTTTTTTTTTTTACTACCTCTTTTTATGTATATTAAAGATGTTTTAAATTGTACAGTAGTACCAATACCTCCCTCTAGGCCTAAATATTTAATTTTATTATCGATTTTAGTATAATAGTGTATATATATATATATATAGCATATAAGTTATGTATATGCAGGGTTAATAATAATACTATATATGATATATATATATAGATATATATATAATAAGAGTATATATATATATATATATACATATATATAAGGTTATAATCAAAATAGATAAGTATAACAGGTGGTTTTGGGGTGTCAGGAGAAATGAGAATGCGTAGTATTGGTGATCGATTTCCTGCAGAGAGTAAAAGTGGTATAATACTTTAAAACGACAAGAGTATCCATAAGTATACCAGAGTTGGTGTGTAGGTAGATGGTATCGAAGTGAAAAGTTTGATTGATTTAGTGTTGGTGAAGATGTTGAAGTACGTGTTTTGAAAGTTAAATCAGTGAGGGGTTTGGTAGTCATCACTGACCATTATGTTGCTCCCATGTAAAATTGCTAGTGTGACTGGAGCCTAAGAGTAGCGTATACGAAGCTGAAGTGGTAAAATTAAGAGTGAGAAGTTTAGTGAACAAGGTAATAAGGATAAGTATGTAAGAACGCCGTGAAAATCAGCTGGGAATGAACAAGTTGAAACTGCGAACAAATTCGAGCCAAATTGGCTAGCCCACCAAGCGAAGAGAAAAAGAAGTATGTAAGTGTATAAAGTAGGAAGTAAGAATGATAATAAGAAAGTGGTGGAATGAAGAGGCATGCAAGCGGTTAAAAGTAAAAAGGATGCGGCTTGAATGTACTAAAAGCAATGATGAGCTAAAAGAAAGATGCTGGAATTCCTATATATATGAGGAAAAAGAATGCAAAAGATATTGTAATTAAGAGAAAAAGGAAGGAAGTGTAAAGGTTAAGAATTAGAATAAGGTGAACATGCTTAGAATATTGAATAGGGATGGTGTTTTTGTAACTGATGAAATTTATGTGAGTGTAGTGTGGAAAGAACATCACTTTGAAAATCTCTGTATAATATTGGGGCAGTAATGATGAGGTGATAATGAATGTGTGTGGGTTTTTTGATGACGCAAGAAGGAATAGGTATTTGGGATGAGGTTATTAGCAAAGAAGAGGAAATGGGTGGAGGCGAGAAAGTTGAAGAATGGTGTATCTCTGGTGGTATAGATGAAATTACTGGCAAAATAGTGATCAAGAACGGAGGCAAGATGGTGATTGATTGATCTTGAAGTTGTGCAACAAAGGGTTTATGGAGGGTATAGTTTCGAGGGATTGAGAGAGCAGTAATAGTAACTTTATATAAGGGTAAGGGAGATAAAGGGAACTAGAAATTATAGGGTATTTAGTTTATTTATTGAGTGTTGTAGGGAAGATATATGCTGGTAAGCTTTGGTCGAAAAAAGAGTGCGCAGTGACTGAAGGACTGATTATGAAGAACAAGGTGCGTTAGGAGTAGTAGAGGATGTGTGGATCAAATCTTTACATTGAAGCAAATGATAGAGAAAATGAGAGAGAGGAAGAATAAATTGTATTTAGGTTTTATGGATTTGCATCAGGGGTATGATAGGCTGGCCAGCCAATAGGGAAGGCTCCGGTTATGGCAAGTATTAGTTATGTTTGGGGATAGGCTTCTGAATGGAATCAAAAGTATGTATGACGATAGTGAGGCGTGTGTAAGAATAAATGGTGTCAAAAGTGATTGGTTTAGTATTAATAGTGGAGTGAGGCAGGGTTGTGTTATGTCTCCTTGGTTATTCAATTTGTATATGGATGGGGTTATGAAAGAATTAAAGGTGGGGGTGCCAGGAAATGGTGTTAGAAAGAAGAGAGTGGAGGGTGCCCTACCTATTATATGCGGATGATTTGGTTTTGTGTGGCGAATCTGAAAAGTTTGAGAGGATTGGTAGAGAGATTTGGCAGGGTGTGTAAAAGGAGGGGTTTGAAAGTAAAAGTAGATAAGAGTAAAGTTATGGTGTGTGAGGAGTGAAGAGAGTCCTCTGTGTGAAGTTATATTAGATGGTGAGCAGCTGGAACAAGTGTCTGAGTTTAAATATTTAGGATATGTCGGATGAGAAGGGAACGGATGAGGCAGAGTTTAGTAGGAAAGTTGTGAATGGCAGGAAGGTGGCTGGTGCAATTAAATCGTTGGTGAATGTAAAGGGACTAAGTCTTGAGTGCGCTAGGGTCTTACATGAGGGTATATTGTTACCAAAGTTATTGTGTATAGTAGTGAGACTATGGTCTGAATAAGTGAAGTATAGATTCAAAAGTTCACTGTGGTTCAGATGGGACCATCTTAGGGGGCGTGTTAGGTATGAGAAGAATTGATAAAATGAGTAATGAACGTCCTAGAGAGTTGTGTGGTGTGAAGAAAGAGGTAAATAAAAGAATAAATGAATATACGTTGAGATGGTTTGATCATGTGGAAAGGATGGATGATATTCGGTTGGTTAAGCGGATGTATAGTGGGGTGTGTGTTGGTAAACGACCCGGTTGAGAGATCGAAGAAAAGTGGGATTGAGTCAGTAAACTTAATGTCTGAAGGAGAGAAATGTGAGTTTGGCAGAGGCGAGAATAAAGGTGCATAATAAGAGAGAATGGCGGGGTTTTTGTGAAGGGGTATGGGGCCCACCTGGATCAAGGGATGAACCCTTACACTGACGATTAATATGTGAGGGTCCTGCCGCAGTCCGTGAAAACCATAGGGGGTGATTTTCTTAATCGGCGACGCAGTCCTTACTAATTAATGGTACAGAGGGGTAGCGCCGGGCTTTCTTTTTTCACTTTTGTCATATTCTTCACTGCTTTTCTTTCTTGATGCCAGCCACGCACCTACCACCAGTCTTTGGGGAGAAAGGTAGATGAAGAATATATATATATAGGTGAGAGGAGATATATAGAGTATATATGGAGTGGCATGAGAAAGAGCATATATATATATATATATATATATATATATATATATATATATATATATATATGTATATATATATAAAGTCTTTTCTATATTTATATCTCTATATATATATAATAATAATAATAATAATAATATATTAATAATAATCAGATCTTATGTGAAATGTAATAATTATATGCCCTAGACCTAATAAAACTTTAATAAGTACTAAACTCTACTTTAAATATTGTATACCTCTCTTTTTTAACATATTGTATTTACTGTATTTTTTAATGCTAAATACCCTCTAAAAAGACTTGATATATATGAAAATAAGTAATTTAAAAAAACAAAAATAGTACTGCTTGGTCTTTAAAAAACGTGCAGAGTTTTTAAAAAATCAACGTTTTAAATCTCAACCCTATATATATATATATATATTCTTTGGTAGCTGCTTCCGCTCCCCTCCTACGAGAAACAGGCTACCTTGAGATATTGTGCCACCAAAGCAGGTCAGGCCCAGTGGTTCATTAGAATGATCGTATTGAAGTTGTGTCTGATATGTTTGTTAAGTCATGACAGTATAGTAAAAGATTTTTATATTTATATTCCTAAAGAAAGGGATGGTCTCCATAGCTTAGATGGGACGACATTACGAGGGTATGACGGTCCAAATGATATGTTCTGTATCGGGAAATGTCCTGTTAACTAATTCAATAACATTGGTTAACAAAGAATTTGTCCCAAGACAAAGAATACCTATTTCTTACATGTTTTTTTCTGCAGAATTCAAAAATATTGTCAATTTTTCTCTTTACCATGCACAATTTTAAGATCCATGGTATTCATTAAATCTCCTGTTAATTTAGAAAATATCAGTTTAGATGTTATAATCTAAAATGAACTACTTGAAATCAGAGATACGTAAATATATCGAATTTTGGCAACCTGTCAGTTAGTCACCGATGCTTGGGAACATTGAGTCAGAGTATCATTCCTTTGTCAGTTGTCATCAATTCTGTGTCCGGTGCTGCATTATCATTTGTGTACGAAACTCTAAAAATTTCTTACAATAGCATTCTGTGTCTATTATTCCTTCCCTCCTTCTTTAACCTGGATAATTTCTCCAATCCTCAATTTCTTTGCTTTTACCACCTTCTCTTGTTTACCTGTTTCCTCTTCTTTCTTCGCTTGTTTCCTCCTTTCTCCCCATTTCCTTTTTACTCCCAACATTACTTATTTCTCTTTGCTTTCTTCACTTTCACTTACCACTCTACTGCTACTTTGCATACAATAATCGTAGTATATCTTCAAAATCTAAGCACACTGGAAAATATCCCACTTACAATTGCTATGAGACCAGTACCTCATAGTGAAGACTTACCTATACCTGACCCTCCCAAGCACAGCATTAAATGACAAACGAGTCAAGTGATATGGCGGTAGAAACAGGAGACCTGACCAAACATTTCAGCCTATTTGTTCTTCAAGTGAACCACATTTGT
This sequence comes from Trachelipus rathkii, assembly GCA_015478945.1. Taxonomy (NCBI): domain Eukaryota; kingdom Metazoa; phylum Arthropoda; class Malacostraca; order Isopoda; family Trachelipodidae; genus Trachelipus; species Trachelipus rathkii. Next base: position 28,577 of record JABUQX010031192.1, on the reverse strand, counting down.
TGAATCAGGGAGATCTGAATGATCTTGTGCTTGATTTACACTTGTCAAAAAAGGAAGCTGAACTTGGTTCATGAGTTAAAAGCCCCTCCAAAAAATAAAAATTTGTTTTTTTATCGTGACAGGCATTGTGGTTTTGAAAATTTTCCTCACTTGAGAATGGCATGGTAAGCACCGTTTTGGAGGAAAAATTTATTATAAATGTCATCGGCGAGTTCCACCAATTCATCGAAATTATGGTTCTTTCGTCGTCATGAGGGAGATCTGCAGTTGCTGTGGCAATCGTAATAAGAAGAGTTCTCTAATAAACTTTGCATCACTATCAGTTATTGTGTCGAAGCTAGATAGTCCGAGCATTCCTTTTACTCTATTGACATAATCGGAGGGAAGTTCCTCCTCCCTCATGCCAGACTAGAAAACTTCTTCTATTTGTGTTCTCAGTGATGGAGACAAAGTTTTTTTTCTATTACTCTCACCAATTTGGCGTAACAATCGTCCTTCAGGGGAATTTTCAAGGAATTGGTAATCTTGCTCTGTAATTTTGACGCTAACAGTTTGACTCTCTCTCTCGGATCGGTGATTTCATTAAGGTTAAAGATTATAGTCGTCTGCCGAATCCACTCTAGGGCATCAAGTTCGTTGAATTGGGGAATGGCGTTGAGGGGGAGAGCCCCTTCCTTTTTCCCCCTCTCTAAGAGGGTGGAGGAAAAAGCAGACTCTCAACCGTTTTGCCTCCATCCTCTTGATTTTTGCTTTCTCTGTGACTCTGTCATATTGAAATGAGTCCTCTTTCTCCCTAACCCTTCAGCCTCCGGAGGGACTATTTCTAGGGAGGCCGATGGGGTCTTAATGTTCGAGACCGAGCTACAATAACCATGTTTGTTCTTCTTTAGTTTGAACCGTAAGTGACTTTCTTTCTTTTTGGTTGCCATCCTTTACGCTTTTTTTTTTTTTTTTTTTTTTTTTTTTTTGGCGGATTTCCTGTAAGTTACTCTCCCGTGCTATTTAGGGAAAATTTTATGCCTATAGCGACAGTATTGGTTTTATTTCACTACTCTTTCGGGAAATTTGAACTTTTTTTCTTTTTTTCACTTTGAACCGGCAATTTCTTACTATTGCACTTTTTGTTTAATTATTTATTTCACTGTTTTAAGTAGGCACAGTTTTTTTGATTAGAAATTTGTATTTATTTTCACTTTTTTATATTTTGTTATCAGAAGGGTGGGCGTTCGAGTCACTCTGGGGTCACCATTTCTTGTACTAAACTATAATGAGTTAGGCACAGAGGATATGAAAGAGAGAGTTACTTCTTATTTTTTATTTCTTAAGATTAGTTAAATTAAATTGGGCACAGGTCATTTCAATGGTTCAAAATGATTAATAGTTCATATCAAGCAATTAGTTAACAACTTACATTTAACTGATGATAATGTTGCCACCACATAATGGCACTTTTAAAAACCCCTTTCTTTTATAATTTCAGATTCAAATTAATTAAAACAATGTTCACAGTTTGTAATTAATGAGATTAACATTAGATTAGTACAACAATGTTATTCAGTTAAAACTACCTTTCCCCAAGCTAGTGCCTGTCTTGACACGTCTTCTTGGCTATGGGACTCTTAATCTCCCCTTGAAATTCCCTCATTCTCGGCACTCCCCTGGGCATCATCCTCCGTGACTTACATTATTTTTAAGTTTAATACAAAAGAGTCGTTAGGAATTTCTTACATAACAAAATAACAGTTAAAGGTTGGTGTACAGGAAAACTTTTGAGCAGTATTTACAGGTGTATATAGCAGGTATACATAGCTATAGTGAGAGTAGGAAAATCCTGCTCTCAATATCATCAACACATATATAGCAAGAGTATATACATATAAAGAAAGAAAGAGTATATATATATATATATATATGATATATATATATATATATATATATATATATATATATGTTATATATATTAAGAAGTATGATGGTTTGTTTTCTGCTGAAAAATTGCACTGTCGATACTGGCCGCAGCCAACTCAGCCCCCACCAGCTACACCCCGGAGCTTAACATGTGATTCTTAAACAGAATTATATATATATATACTGTGTATATATATATATATATAGCAGTGGCAGTAGTGGTAGTATGTTATGTATATATGGTATGGTTAAGGTTATTGTTATATATAGCATATATAAGAGAAAGATATATGGAGTATATATATATGTTATATATATAAATCTCCTTTAGTCAGCAGGGAAGGGTTTTCACCCAGTCAGTAAGCTAACTGTTATCTTCTTCTTCATCTCTAAAAATTTTAACCCTAGAGCACTCTAGAAGATAATTTCTCGGAGCAATGATTTCTTCTCGGCGCAATGGTTTCCGACACCAGTCCTCGAGTTAAACACTCCCATTCACCCTTTCAGTAGAACTAGCATCTTCTTCCAATAGGCCTCAGAATCGTCTCCTTGAGCTCTGCAAAGATCCCTTGCCAGGCCGCTAAGATTCCTGCCAATGCAGTCCGTAGCACCGTGACTGTCTTTGGACTCATTAGTCATTTACTTCATGTGATTTTACTAAGCTGCTTTTAATTGAGAGTTCTCTTTATTCTCGGACAATTCAAGCCCTCAGGCTCAAAGTAAGGGACAAATATGAGTATTGCTAATTATTTTAAGTTTCGAGTTTCTTTTTGGGCAATATGATATTACATGGCCATGTTCCTGGCAATTTATGCATTTGTTTTGTCTTGTATAGCACTGATCATATATATGACCACGTTAGCTGCAAAATTGACAATAATGTCTTTTTCAACACTTTCGGATATCATGTCCGGCTCTTTTACATTAGTTGCAAACTATTGTAGATTTAGACCACCATGATTGTTTTATTTGTTGATATTGTTGTGGTCTATGACCATATACTTTTGATGAATTATTGCTTTGATAGTCAGGAAAAGCTTTATTTTTTTTAAGGAAGGTTTGAGAACCCTGATACTTTTTATTAATTTGAAAGTGACAAACATTTCCAATGAGACCCGGTTTATTAATTTTAGATTTTTGCGTTAGATTTGAGGAATTTAAATATTCTGGAGATGAATAAGGATACTGTTGTACCAGTTTCTCATTACAATGTGTAGGAGGAGGTTTGTCAAGTTGTGAAAAGTTTCGTTAGAGTCAATAAGATTGTCTGATTTTGTTCATAAATTGCTTTTAACCATTCAACAATTCCAATAGATGGTTGTAGTTGATGAGGATCTTGTTGAAATTTAGGGTTTGTAAGAGTTGTAAGAGAAGGACATTGGAGATCAGGCAATTGTGCCAATTTATTAAACAGTAAAGTAGATTGTGAAGCCTGTTGGTGTAGGTGTTCTCGTAGAGTTTTGTTAAGGTCAGTTGTATCAGTAGAGGTTTCAGTAGACATTATTGAAGTAGGTATTCTCGAGGTTAGACTGTGTTCCATTTAGGTAATTCCATTGGAGCGTAGAAGCTCAAATGCAAAAAAAATGAAGAGGTTTCGAAAAAGATAGAAAACCAAGAATGAGAAAACAGAAAGAAAAGCCGGATACCGGATATCCGGCCGGATATCGGATAGTGAATTAGCCGGATACCGGATATCCGGCAGTACTGGGAAAAGATTTATTTTTAGAAAAGGTTTGAGAACCCTGATACCTTTTATTAATTTGAAAGTGACAAACATTTCCAATGAGACCCGGTTTATTAATTTTAGATTTTTGCGTTAGATTTGAGGAATTTAAATATTCTGGAGATGAATAAGGATACTGTTGTACCAGTTTCTCATTACAATGTGTAGGAGGAGGTTTGTCAAGTTGTGAAAAGTTTCGTTAGAGTCAATAAGATTGTCTGATTTTGTTCATAAATTGCTTTTAACCATTCAACAATTCCAATAGATGGTTGTAGTTGATGAGGATCTTGTTGAAATTTAGGGTTTGTAAGAGTTGTAAGAGAAGGACATTGGATAGGCAATTTGTGCCAATGTATTAACATAAAGTAGATGTGAAGCCTGTTGGGTGTAGGTTGTTCTCGTAGAGTTTGTTAGGTCAGTTTGAATCAGTAGAGGTTCAGTAGACATTATCTGAAGTAGTAATTTCTCGAGGTTAGACTGTGTTCCATTTAGGTAATTCCATCAACAGTCAATCATAGAAATGCACAACAAATGAAGAGGTTTTCGAGAAGAAACAAGAATGAGAAAACGAAAGAAAAGCGGATAACGGATATCCGGCGGATATCGATAAGTGAATTACCGACTACCGGATATTCCGAGTTGTTTATATAGCGTCGGGATGGTGACTATAAAAAAAAAAAATTTCTATCGTATAGTACTACAGTTTTATTTAGATATCTTTAATTCTAGGAGTTTTATAATATTTTTTTTAAAAATATAATAAATTAGTGTATAAATGTCTTCAGAATTTCACATTTGAAAATGCGAGTTTTTTTTTTACTTTGTTTTCACGAAACATGGAGGCCGGATTTTTATTATATGATTTTTCAGTGTATACAGTTGGAGTATGTTAGCTTTAACTGGCCAACTAAATTTTTGTTCCAATAGTGCTAGTGGTTTAAATCGCTGGGCTTAACTTGGCCCGATTCATCCCCCCCCCCATAAAAATTGATGATGGGGTGAATGTTATTCTTATTTTTATTTTTAATGCAGCCTATTTTTGACATTTTTTATTACGTATAAGCTAATTTAATATAATAAAAGTTACTTATATTACAAAAAACATTAAATAAAAAATGAAATTTATATGGAAATATTGAATTCAAAAAAGTGTCAAATTTTGTCCCACGAATGGGATGAATTTTTCCCACATTTAATTCTTATTTTATTTTATCTTAATCGAAAATTTGTAATTTTACTTATTACCGTATTTTATATATAAACACATTCTATATTAAGTAAAATTTAAAATTATAAATTGGAATTTTATACATAAAGAGGAATTTAAAAGATGGCGCCAAATTCACCCCAAAATGGTGGTCCGATTCACTTCAAACTGAGTCTAAATGAGCTTTTATTTAAACTTTATAAAACTATTACTATTAAGAATTACATTATTATTTTTTTTGTGTTTTATCATACTATAGGGCCTTGATTTTTCAGAAAACAAATCCAAAAAGTATATTAGGGGAAGTGGGGAGACGAAGTTATACTAAAGTGGCCAACGTCCGCCGACGCTATCGTGGAATTATATATATATATTATATATATTATACATATTATATATTATATTATTATAATATAATTATAATATATATAATTATATATAATATATATATATATTATATATTATATATTATATTATGGCCAGCCTCTCAGATTAGGTGCCCTGTATCTAAAAAAAATAAAACACTATATATAAAGAGTAAAAACTTAATATATTTTTGAATTCAGCTAACATTTAAATGCAGAACTAAAAAAAAAATTGATAATTATTAATTTTAATATAATAACTCCAAAAAATATTATTAATCATACGTTTCTTAATTTAAACATGATACCATAAAAAATAAACGTTTTCCTTAATCTTTTCAATACTTTAGGGGAAACTAAAATAATAACAAATATTGAAATTAAAAATAATATTAAGTTAATTAATATTGAAAATTAAAATTGGCATATAGTTTAGGTTAGGTAAGGTAAATCATCAAGAAAAAAATTATAATTTCTCTAGAACATCTATCTATCAAATAGAGTGTGTTGGTGATGTGTTGGTGCGCGTATTTCGCCTTTAAACATTGAAAGAAAATTTGGGCCACTCAAGGCTTTGGAACGCGAAAATTTGGGGGGAACGAGAGAATTATCGTACATGGAACTATTTATTATTATTATACGTTTTTTTATTCTCACTTTTTATTTTATTTCTTCTCATTTTCCTCCATTACAATGTGATCTGATTCAAAAATGTATTTCATTTATCATAGCTATCATAGTTTTGTTTTAACATACATGGCATTTAATCTGTGAGGCTTGATTATATAATATATATATATTATATATTTTATATATATATATATATTATATTATATATTATATATATAGTATATGTATATATATAGGTATATAATATATATATATATATAATAGTGCTCGTTACATAAAAAAAACCATTTTTTCGTTTTTGGCAATATAATATTATTTTTATTGGATAACGACTTTTTATAATAAATTTCTTTATAATGGCAAGGCCTAGGCTATAATCCCATGAATTAATGTCCTCAATTAATACTTTTAATTCATTTAGATCAAAAATAAAAAAAAAAAAACCCACGTTTAAAATATACAAATGTCACGAAAAAAAAACCCACTTCTAAAAACCCTTCTTAGAGCAACAATATGTCATCATATGTAGTAAATCTTTTTTTAGCATATTTTATGAAAAATATATTCAAAACTGTAATATAAAAAGACTTAACCTAAATACGAAAGTAGGTTACGGACAACAGAGGCAATTTAACAATTTCTAGTCATTAATAATTATTTGGATAAGTTAAAATACAAAGTAGGTCTAGGACTAACAAATTTATACATTTGGCAATCATTTAAGGTAAAGAAATTAAAAAAATAAAAATAATAACTTTTTAAAAAATTTCTACAAAAAGGAGGAAAATTTTTTTTTGGGGGCAATTTCAGAAAACCTAAAAAAAATATACAAATTTTACCCATTTTTTGGTTGACACTAGCTGAAATGAGCTTCTCTAACGTGTTAGTAGTAAGTAGAAATGATAAATTAGCTGTATTGCCAGATTTAGCTGATTTTTGTTAAATCTGGCACCCTAGCACCCTTAGCAATTTTTTAGTTTTTGTTGTTTGTCGGGTATGTTTATATGGGTTCGCGATGCCTCGAGTGCGATCCGTTACTGAGTCAATTGGCCACCCTCGTCAAGGGTGAGGGGGGTGGGGGGGAGAATGGAATGGAAATCTGAAATTGCCCCGGGTTCATAAATGTTAAATAACTTTTTAACGAAATGTGCTATCAATATGCATTTTATATGTATACATAGCTCAACATGTATTAGTGTCTTTGGTTTACGTTTTCTAATTTTTACATAATTTTTTTGATCAGAAGGCATTTTACCTACTCAAAAAAAAAAAAAAAAAATAAAAAAAAAAAAAAAAAAAAAAAAAAAAAAAAAAAAAAAAAAAAAAAAAAAAAAAACAAAAAAAAAAATAAAAAAAAATAATTCAATTAATTTATCTATTTTTTTTTTTTTTATAAAAAGAAGAAAAAACCATAAATTGTGCTCTGATTTTGTGATGATGTAACTGGTGTGTCGAATCAGAAAATTTGCTGTGCTGAATAACCCCCTCTCTAACTCCTTGAATGATTTCCATCTTATACCGCCCCTCATTGGGAATAGGTTTAAACCCCCTATCACCCTTCCTTTGAATTGCAAAGGGTAAGCCAGCACAATAAAACGTGTTTGTTGATGCTTCTTAAACATCAAAGGTTAAACTAGCCACTCGGCATAGCGGGATCGACTTCTGCAATACCTCAAAACATACTAGCCAACACCAGCTCGGCTTTCCGGCTCCAAGAAATAAAAAGTTGCATAGGTGCATTAGAAAAGGAGGTAGGGGTCTATCTAATACTAAACATGGTAAGAGTGATTAGATTTTATAAACCATCGGAATCGATTCAGCAGTATCGTTTATGTACTAATCTATACCTATATCGAGTAATACGATATCCATGCTAGAGGCATTAGCAAAAGGGGGGCGGGTACTAAACATGGTAGGTGTGCACAATGCGTTAAACCATGGCAATCAACTCCCTATACTTAAAACATAGGGTTAGACCCCTGACTCGGGTATATTCTATGATTAGGATATGCCATGCTAGAAGGGCTAGAAAATTATACATGCAGGAGCGCGCGTGACATCATTCCTAGCACATACGAATGTGATTGATACTATAATTTTGATCTTATTTTTGTATTAGCTATCTTAAATATACATATATATTATATATAATACAGTATATATATACAATAATGTTAAAAATATACATGGTTTTTTTGTTACAAGTGGGTTTATTTTTTTTTGTTACATTTTTTGGGGGGTTTTCAGACCCCACACTGACAGAAGGAAAAAACAGCCATAACCGCATGTTGGATAGGAGTTATAGCGCATATACATGCACGTTTTCAATTAATTTGGAATTGGTTTTTTTTTTCGTTACAAGTGGGTTTTTTTTTAGAGCTCAACTCAGTGGTCCGGGTAATCTCTTCATAAATTTCATGAATTTGGTGTGGAATGAGATCAAGGATGGTCCAACAGGACTAGACAATATACACCATGACAATTTTAAATTTCTTATCTCAGAGTAATTATTTATATTCCCAATGGCCACACAAAATATGCTGAAAAGTTGTGAAATTTTTCAAAAAGGAAAAAATTACTAAAATTCAAACTAACTTCGAACCATTATAACAATTTTTTTCACTCATCCTAGATGCGATTAATAGGTGGCTTTTTTTAGGTGCACAAAATTTTCAGGAAATATCAGAATGGGTTTTTTTTGGGGTGTGTAACGAAAATGTGGGTTGGGTTTTTTTTTATGTAACAGCACTATTATCTAGTAATATACTATTAGAGGTGACGTTCCGCAATTGTATAGTTCGCAATTCCGCATTGGCGAATACAATAATTGAGGAATTGCAATTGCGATAAATTTGAAAAATGTTGTGGATTAAACAAAGAGCGTGAGATAGGGTACTGCAATGGCCAGTTAAGAGGACTCTCAAAAGAATTTGTGGAGGTTTCAGTGGAATTGCAAAATTTATAGTCCACAAATTTACACGTTGGCCATCTTTGTAAGTTTGATAGTAAAATCTGAAAATAGTTTTTTTTTTTTTTTTTTTTTTTTTTTTTCTTCCTTCTTCAAAGGATCATGTTTTAAACAGGATTCTTTATTTCTGATGTAAATTTTCAATATTATAAATGATTTTGAGTGTTACTATTAGCCGATTCTCAATATCGATAATATTTTTGTTTCGATTGTCCTATACAGTTATAACACCACACCACACCACAACTCCCACCACCCCCACACTCCACCACCCAAAAACACAAACAATCTCCAAAAAAAAAAGACAAAGAAAATATTTACATCAATTGATTATCTTATTTATTTATTTTTTTTTTTGTTTTTTTTTTTTTGACTCGCCCTTGCCGCCTTTTCGTCGCCCCTTTTTCCTGTGCGCGCCGTCTTTCTTTCCCCCCTGCTTTTTCGTTTTGTTGCCTGCCTTTGCTCTGCTTTTCTCTTTTCCCCTGCCCGTGGGTACCCTTGGCGCCTCCCTTCGTGTTTTTTTTTTTCTACCTTCTCTGCGAAATTTCTTCTATCTCTCCTTGGTCTCCTTCCTGTCTTCCCCCGTTAATCCGCGGTGGGTAATTCCTCTTTAGTACTTCATCCTTAACGTGAAGAATTAATTGTGTGGTAAATTGCATTACATGTGTCTGTACTTAATTCCATTAGAATATCATATTTTTTACCATATTTTTAATATTTTTTATTAATTATTATTTATAATATTTTTAAAATAACGATATTTTTACCATAATTTATGAATAAATTTCATTTAAATTTCAGATAATTGTATTGTAAAGTCCAACATATATGATGAAGTTATTAATTAATAAACATTGGTACCAACATCGTAAATCTAAACATTAGTCTATATTTAGTATATAATATATATATATATAATCTATTATATATTTAGTATATATAAATATATATACGATATATTATATATATATTATATTATATAAGTTAATCTAACATATTATTTGAAATTATTTGGAATTTTTAAAATTGTTAATTTTTATGTAAGAGTTAGTACGTTTTTAGTGATATGATTCACAATGAATTAATGACACGAAAAGAGTTCTCTGCTCTTTTCACTCATTCATGTTTTAATTTGTTTTCAATTTTAAGGAGTAATTTTTTAGTTTTTAAACTTTTAAAAACTATTAGTTTCTTGTCACGTTTACATTATTGTTCATTTCTTAAAGTTAGTGGTGATATTTCCTTTTATTATTAGTTTGTTATGTGTTCTTTAAATAATCTAAATTACGTTCGAAGTGAATTTGTCTAAGTTTTGATAAAGCTTTTTCTAAAAACAACTTTTTTATTTAGAGTAGGGAGTATTTCTCATTCTTGATCTGTTTTTTAATTGAATAAAGGGAATAGATCCCAAGCTATTTTTCATAGAGAAAGGATAAAGATCCCGGCCTTGTTTTTGTAATTGAAGAGGGATGAGTTCCCACCCAGTCTTGATTTAGAAGGAACAAGGTCCCAAACAGGTTGACCTATAAATTATTATTATTTATTAGATATAGATGCTTTTAAACTGTATTTCTATTTTAATGTTTTACCATATAATTGATCATTTAGTTTTGTTTAATATAATATATGACCTACCTCAAAACTTTGAGGCCATATATTTGATTGTTTTGTAGAAAGTTGTTCATTGAGGACACTGTGGTCGAGTACAAGTTAGATGAATTGATCTATAAAAATTAAAAAGGTTCTACTTACAAAACTTCAAATCCATTGAAAAGTATGAACATTTAAAAGAAAGGACTTATGTGCTCCGTTGAAAATTTATATTCAGATAAACATTATTTATGGCCATTCAATATATTAATTCTTACCATCAATGGAGAAGTTAAATTAATTAGATGAATGCAAGGTGCATTAGAGACATAGAGATCCATTAGAGATTGCTGTAATAAGAAAAAATAAACTCATATAAATAAATATTTAGAGGTAAGGATTTAAAATCCTTACATTTACCTCCCCACTCGTCATTGGCAGATGACGGACGGTTTTGTAGAGTGAGATACTATCGAACGTTGGAGAAGTTGTAAGAGGATGGACGTATTAGATATCCTCGAAGAGATCATATGGAGAGCAAGATAAGTACAAGAAAAAAGAAAAAGTTAGCAGAACTATGTGAAGTTGTTTCCTTTTCCAGATGTATTGTAGTGGCTGCTGAAAAGCCAAAAAAATAATAATAATTCTAAGTAGTAAATTGTAGTTCTTTTGAAGACCTTACAAGTCACAAGTATGTCCGTTCCTTTGACGAAATTCCGGATGAACCCGGACCTGCAAGGGATTTTATTTTATTTTCTTTTAGTGTTGCTTAAAAGTGTGGTTCATTGCAATACAATATTTATAATATCCTCCCCACCAGATTTAATCATGGGGTAGAATTTCTTTAAGTTGCCAGTGGAGTGTTCTTTTCAATTTACTCTGATGGATAATTTATTTTATTATTAGCAAAGAAGGTTATAACCTCTTCAGGCAATTTTCTTGAGTCAGTTTAAGATATTGGTATCTATTTCTGCCCCTTATTATAACACAACCCACATAGCACAATTCTTTTGTTAATACAGTGCCAAAATATGAATAAGGTTTTGTGCCTAAAAATAATAGAATTCCCTTCATGGGAAAAAGATTTATAAAAGCTTTGAAGCTATGAATGAACAGTGCTGTTTCACACATATGAGTCATTTTTAATTCCCGCAAAATCTGAGTTCCATATTGGCCTGTTATTGGTAAATTATATTTACCACAATTATTAATTAGTTCATTTACTATTTCTTTTCGTAAATCTAGATGGTTTCGTCTATGCCCATATAAGCACTCAGACAGGCACTGGAACAAGGTATTCCCCCTATCAAATATTTGACTTACTTCAAATCCACTTTGATACCCAGGGTCATAGTTTTCGTCTTTTTGTGAGAATGCTGTAAATTGTTCAATCTCAAATTTAGCCCATTCTGTTTCTAGTTCATCAGGCTTGATAATACATTCTACTGGGTTGTTAGGTTCTTCTGGCACTATAGGTGCATTAGTATCATACCTGTGAATAGGAAAATCAGGACAGATTGAACGGAAGAAGAATCTACAGGTTTAAGAGATTCAGTAAGGTTAGGAGATATAGAAAACGTTGATAGTAGAAGAATTCAGATGTGTTATACAGATTAGAATTAGAGAATCGGATTGATATAGAAGATGAATGTAAGTGGATAGGTCATTGAATGACAAGTACAGTAGGTTGAGAAGACTTATGATGTAATATAGATTTTGCAGGAAGTAAGAAGTAGATGTAGATAGTGTAGATAGAAGTACATAATGTAGTAGTAAGGTAATAGTATTTGTTGATAATGTGTAGTAGTTGGAATAGTAGGAGTAAGGATCATAGGTTTAAGTGATAGTTATATGAGGTAGATACTAGGATTAAGATTACTTACTATTTCCTCTGCGTTGTTGAGGTGTACTATGAAGTTTTTAAGCCTTTGATCTTAGGCATGCTTTAGTTGTTAAGTATTTTTCAAGTTATAGTGGGGTGTAATCTGCATCTTTCGTTGTTGTACTTTCAATTAGTCAGTTTTTGTATTGTTGTACACGTCAGAAGCAAGGTTGTCCAATGGCTTTTTCACATATCTGAATATCCTTGCAGTTGTTATGAGATTTATTTACCTCGTATTTTTTCTGGGTGTTTTTAACTTCATTAGTCTTTCTACTTTCATAGATTTTTACTTGTTGGCTTTTAGTTGAGTATGTTCTCTTTATTCGGACAATTCATGCTCCAGGTGGTTCTTTTCTTACATTAATGACCTTAAGAAATATGTTTTAATTCAAGAACCAACCTGGGCATAGAATTGTCGATATAAAGTAGACTCTCAATTAATAGCTAACATTAGTAAAATCTATGAAAGTAGAAATGACTAATGAGTAAGGACAAATATAGGAGTATTGCTAATTATTTTAAGTTTCGAGTTTCTTTTGGGCTTAATATGTAATATTCATGGCCATGTTTCCTGGCAATTTTGCATTTCGTTTTGTCTTGTATTAGCACTGAATCATACGGTAATATTATGACCACTTGTTGCTGCAATTAATTGACAATAGGTCTTTTTCGACTTTCGGATTATCATTGTCGGTTCTCTTTTAAGTAGTTGCAACTATTGTAGATTGAATCCAATGATTTTTTATTTGTTGATATTGTTGTGGTCTATTGACCATATACTTTTGATGAATTATTTGCTTTGATAGCTCACTGAAAATGCTTTATTTTTAGGAAGGTTTGAGAACCTGTATACCATTTATTAATTTGAAAGTGAAAACATTTCAATGAGACCGGTTATTTAATTTTAGATTTTTGCGTTAGATTTGAAAGGATATTTAAATATTCTGGAGATGAAATAAGGATACTGTTTGTATCAGATTTTCTCATTACATATGTGTAGGAGAGGTTTGTCAGTTGTGAAAGTTCGTTAGAGTCAATAGATTGGGGGTCTGGATTCTGTCGATCATAATTGTTTTTAACCATTTCACATTGCAATAGATGGTTGTAGTTGATGAGGATCTTGTTGAAATTTAGGGTTTGTAAGAGTTGTAAGAGAAGGACATTGGAGATCAGGCAATACTCATTTAAATTAACAGTAAAGTAGATGTGAAGTCCTAGTGTGTTGGTGTTCTCCTAGTGTTTTGTTAAGTGTAGTTTTCTGTATCAGTAGAGGTTTCAGTATGACATTATTTGAAAGTAGGTTATTCCGAGGTTTAGACTGTGTTCCATTTAGGTAATTCCGTTGGAGCGTAGAAGCTCAAATGCAAAATGAGAAGGTTTGAACACAGATATGATAAACCAAGAATGAGAACTAGAAAAGTAATAAGTGTGTCAGTCTAGTCGGCTAGTGGGACAGCAACTACGCTCATTGCTACCAATAAAAAGATTTGAAAGTTAAGATTGAAAAGGAGTTTGAAATGTAGATGAGGAGTCAAGGATAATTTATCGCTCTGCTACCAATAAAATTGATTTTGAAAAAGATAATGGAATAAGGTTATAGATGAGTGGATAGTAAGTAGCGAACTTGACTGATTAAAGAAGAGTTTAGGCTTGGCGATAGGGACACCATATGTGTCCTAAGGAATAAAAGTTTTGCTAAATACTTCCGACCTTTTTGAATTGCTTCACTCTTTTCTGCTTTATTGATATGTGTGGGAGATTGAAAACTTTGGTGATTGAGGTTTGGATGAGTGGAGAGGTTGTATAAGCTTTTTGAATTTTAGGTGAAGCTCATGCAAGTTGCAGGGATGTGAATATGGTGAATATAAAATGAATAAGAAGATTAGAGATGCAAGGATGATATTAAACACTTAAACATACTAAAAGATTAACATTAACACATTTCAACTTTTGCTTTTCTCTATTTTAATCATTTTGGAAAGGAGTTGGCAAGATTTGTGAATTGTTAAATTTCAATTAAGACAGTTTGAGGCGGGGATAAGATATAATATTTAAAATGAGGGAGGTTATTAAATATTAAAGTGCTATTTCAAAATGATATTTATTCTTAATCATCTGCATAGCTTCTTAGGGGCTAGATAATTTTTTTGTCATTGGCAATGGTATCAGGTACATTCTTTTTATATGAATCCCTGCGGGAACTTTTATTTTCTGGAGTTTTATGTACTTTTTATTTGAATCCCTGTCAGGGGAATATTACTTTTCAAGGTTTATGCACTGGAAGTACGAGGAATTTATAATTTTTATTTTTGAGAAATGAGTACCAGTGTACCTTCTTTCCTAATGTACATTAGTTACATAGTAATACATAAAAATATTTATAAATAAATTAATTAATGCTATTTTTAAAACACTGAATATGAAACAATTGATAATTCTAATTTTTAGTTTTCAATTTTAAATTGTTAATTTTTAATGTAAATTAATACGTTATTTCAGTGATATGATATCAATGAATTAAATGACACAAAAAGGGTCTCTCCTCTTTCACTATATCATGTTTAATTTGTTTTCAATTTTTAAACTTTTAAAAACTATAGTTTCTTTCACGTTTACAATAATAGTTTGTATTAATTTAAATCAAGAAAACTTTTTCCTTTTATTATTTAGTTTTAATTGTTCTTAAAAACTAAATTACGTCATGAATTTGTCAAGTTTTGATAAAGCTTTTCTAACTTTTTTATTTAGAGAGGGATAGTTCC
This sequence comes from Trachelipus rathkii, assembly GCA_015478945.1. Lineage (NCBI taxonomy): Eukaryota > Metazoa > Arthropoda > Malacostraca > Isopoda > Trachelipodidae > Trachelipus > Trachelipus rathkii. The sequence goes on along the minus strand of JABUQX010031192.1, from coordinate 13,542 downwards.
CTTGACTGTTTTTAATTTGAATAAAAGGGGATAAGATCCCAAGCTATTTTTCATAGAGAAAGGATAAAGATCCCGGCCTTGTTTTTGTAATTGAAGAGGGATGAGTTCCCACCCAGTCTTGATTTAGAAGGAACAAGGTCCCAAACAGGTTGACCTATAAATTATTATTATTTATTAGATATAGATGCTTTTAAACTGTATTTCTATTTTAATGTTTTACCATATAATTGATCATTTAGTTTTGTTTAATATAATATATGACCTACCTCAAAACTTTGAGGCCATATATTTGATTGTTTTGTAGAAAGTTGTTCATTGAAGACACTGTGGTCTGGTACAAGTTTTGCTGATGGCATAGAAATGGAATGTGATAGAGCAAATCTGAGATCAGATTTGGAATCAGCACCCTCGAATTAGTATAAAACAACTGAAAACGTCCATGCCAGAATTTTTTTTTTTTTGGAAAACCAGTGTAATTAATCCGACTAGAGGACAAGTTTACTTGAAATTTAAAGAGTTGTATTTTATATAAAAAAAACAGTTGGGCAGTAAGGTTCACATGAAATTTGGAGCTATTTATAAAACGTGCACAGCTAGAGGGTCATAAAATAAATATTTAGAGGGTAAGGATTTAAAATGTTGATATATATATATTTCTAGATATTATTATTATCCTATTTATATTTAGATTTTTCCACTCTAAAGTTATTAAAGGATAATTTTTGACTCTTATAGTAGATGTAATTAGTATTATATCCTCCAAAACTTCTTCTGTGCTTTGAATAGGGGAATGAAGGTTTTTATTGGCCTATAAATCAAAGGTGGCTCTGACTCGTAATTTTATTTTTATCCACCATTAATTTGCCAAGATACCAAAAAAATAAGTGGAATTAAATATATTAAAACCAATAAATACAATTACTTAAAATGAATATATTATCGTTATCATGGTTTAGGTATAACCATGATAAAATGTTATGAATTAATATGGTAATAAAAAGGTTATGATTATCTTACTTCTAAATACTCATATGGTTGAAAAGCAAACATATTATGATTATGCGCATATCAATGATAAAAATTTTCAAAAAGCATATTAAACCTATAGAACTAGTTTACATAAAATTATAACGCTTGGTGGACCTATAAATAAATTTCTATAAATTTATTTGTTAAAAATAAAATAATAAATTTTTTCAACCAAAAATATAAATAAAAATACTGGTCTAAAATATCAAATAACCAATTAAATCAATAAATGTAAATAAACCTAATACAATGTATCATACGATCTAAACAAAAATATATTCATTTTATAATATAAATTCGAATACTCAGAATTACTCGGTTCTTTAAATGCTTCTCAAAAGACGTAAAAATATATAAAAAATTTACATAACTCTCTCTCTCTATAACCCCAAGAAATAACCTTAAAAAAAATTCTAAATATGAATTAGAAATATAAAAAACTAATATTATTTTATATTTGGCAAATTTGTATACTCAAAAGGAAAATTTTAAAAATTATTCATATAAAAGTTTTTATCTAAAAATAAATTTCAATTAGATAATCTCTTGTAAGAACATATCAATGAAATTACATTATTATAAAATAAAAGATTACCTCCTGCATTAACCATATTTAAATTGACATATTTCAAAAAAAGATACCCTCCTCAACGATTTAGAAGAAATTAGATTTTAAATATTAAGAAAATATCTCCTGCAAACCTTATAATAGAAGTATTATGATCTCTAAATTTAATGATGCTCATGCAAAGGACATATAAAGATTCATTAGAAAAATTACTTTATCTCTGCAAACTTATAAGCTAATGTTTTGGGATTTTAATAGATTAAGTAGATTAAAAACCTTACCTATTTTCCCACACAAACCAAAAAAATAAATTTTCTTTGGTGAGGTTAGGCGACTTGATCGGTTGTCACCGTTTTTCAATAAACAAGATATGTGGAAAACTATGATGGATTGTTATATATTAAAGAATTATTTTATACTTATAATCTCTATACAAATTTCCTTATAGTGTAGTTAAAATTATTCATAATAATTTTTATATAAATTTAATCATTTTTCTCATTTCCATTTTTCTCTTTAGTATCCATAATTATCACTTTTCAAAAGGGATTCGAATGTAAAACCCCAAAAATATTAGCTTATAAAAACTAGGAATGGCCGAAGCTTCAGGTTCTTGCTGTACGTAAAGTTTTCCAAAAATAAAATGGGAAGAATTTTCTTCAAATTTTACTCAATTCTTGATTTTTTAAGGTAATAAAATGGTAATTTGGTAACTTTTTTTGAATTGTTCATTTTATAACCTTTTGGTATGTGGGGTATGCGACAATAAGGGTTTCTACTTGTAAATAAACTTTGTGGAAAGTTTATTTCAAGTAGTAGTAGAAAAAAAATATTAAATTGATTTTGAAAATCTCAACTGAATAAATGAATTACTAATGAGTTGACTCTATGCTGGAAACAAGGGTTTCCTACTCGCAAATTAGAACTTTGTGGGAGTTATATATTTCAAGTAGTATAAAAAGAATATATTAAAATTCAGTTTTGATACAGTGTCCAATAAAGGAAGCCTTAGATTGTATGTGGTGGTTTTATGTTGTTAGGATTAAAAGTCTCCCTGTGGAGCAAATAAAACTTTGTTAGAAGATTGGAATCATTGTAGTTAGAAGAACAGCAATAAAATTTCATAATATAGAAAATAAAAATGGTTTATATCGGCTTATGTTGGGAGCAGAACTGTTCAGAAAGGAATCGCTTTTGTCTTCGTCAAAGCCATGAAAGGTTGATTAACTATCTGTGTAGAGTGGAAAGCAATACTAGGAAGAGAAAGTACGATATGGTAATTTTTTTGTTTCTGAATCTAGTAGGGCTTTAAAAAACTATAAAGAAATTTTTAAACTAGCTCTTGGGTCTAAGTGTCACTACCAATAGAAATTTTTAGGAAATGGTATTACGGGTTTACCTCACTGCCTCTATGTATGATGATTTATAAGTAAAGTAGAATCCTGTAGATTGGCTTATAAATTTCTATTTACAAATATTTACCCATAAAAAATGTTTTTTTTTTCTTCGAGAAACAATTAAAATATATAAATAGATGAAGTTATCAAATTAAATCTTGAGTAAATATCAGTGATTTATTAAACTAAACATCTCAAAAAAATTTTATAAAAGTGCGGTGTAATCTCACCGAGCTAAAATTGCCGGATTGACGTAGTAGTTATCTGGAGTGGCATGTGAATAAGCATCTCACAAAAATCAAAAGTGACGCTCGTAGAAAAAAATTAGCCAGTCGAAAGAGAAAGGGGGAGGAGGAGAGATTGTATCCCATTAGGGGGGGGTGTCTCAAATGATGCAAATGCTTACGTGGAAAACAGGTGTTAATAATAATAATAATAATAATAATAATAATAATAATAATAATAATGAATGCTGAAGTATATATATAATAAGGGAATCAACTAACTTAAAAAACAAGGTAATAATTGCATCAAATCTAAATGGATAAAGATCTTTACCACATCTAGAATTGGAAACTCGGTAGAACATTTTCATGGGTAGATAAAATAAATATAGGAGAGAGTGAATGGTTTCAAACATTATGGTTTTGAAAATGAAATATTTTATACATTTAAGATTTATTTTGTATGTTTTCTTTTTTTTTCCTTTTTTGGTGACCCGGGAAAGAATGTGATGGCGATAATAGTAAGTAATTGCCGTACTTTACTTCTTGTATATACGAAATGTAATTTCTTTCTATTTATATATATTATATAATATTATATTTATATTATATATATATATATATAATATTATATATATTATATATTATATATAATATGTATATATTATATTATATATATTATATAATTTATATATTTATATATATATATATATTTTATATTATATATATTATATATATATATATATATATATATATATATATGTATAATATATATATATATTATATATATTATAATATTATTATATTATATATATATGTGAGGTGACGAGGGTTAAAATTTGGAAGTAGGGAAATATTTTTGTCAGGGAAGTCGGCGAAAAGTTTTTAAAGATATGCTGAAAGTCGGGAAATTTCCAAAAATGTCTTACTGATTTAAAATTTCAAAACAATAAAGAATGATCATGGACCAAGTTGATTTTGTTGATATTAATTTTTTTTCGATATGTATAATTGTGGAATAAGAGATGTAATTTGATAAGTGAATGAAAAGGATGGGTGATGAATGACATTCCATAAATCTTCTTCTCTGTTTTTCTATTTTTAGTTCACTATTCCTACTATTCTTCCTATTCTGTCTCGTCATGTATTGGTTCCAAGTCATCCTGTTGATTTGAAGGTTCTTTCTGAGAATTATTTTTTAGACTGTATGACTTATGAATTAATCTGTTTATATCTTTTTTTTGGATTTTATACTTTTTGAGGTTTGACGTAAGTGTTTTGGATTTTTGTGCAGTGAAGGTATATTATTATTATTTATTGAAATATGACTTCAAAAATAAGTATATATTTAACGATCGTGGTTGGTGTCAAACTGAACCCACGTTTATCAGGTGGTTGGGTAAAAGACCTGATAGTTCCAAGGCATACTGTAAAGTATGTAAAGAACTTTGATCTATCTAAACGGGACAGCCAAGCCGCAGTTTCTCATCAAGAGGGGACACTCATTTTGAATTTCTAATACTTCGCAGGAACAACCATCATTGAAACTTTTTCGTTTTGTTCTAACTATGGGGGCATTAAGTGGTGGATGATAAATGTCTTTTAACTCGTGTGCAGATATAAGGGGAAACATTTTTATAATTATGGTTTTCCAGATGTGTGTTTAGCTTCAATTTTAAAAAGGGTGCCGATGAATGTAAATATGTGATAACATGGACTTGATCCCTATTTCTAGAAAGCAAAAGCACAATAATCTACTTTGCAGTGAAGCTCATTCTACCCTTGATTAAATTCAAATTTTTTTGAATGGGATTGTATTTCTAAGAGACTTGATTAGTTTTTTTTTTTGTAGTCCTGGAACAAATGTTATGTGGAATTGTGGAAATTATTAAATTAGAGACTGATATTTTCGCATGGAATGCGACAGTTGAATGAGGGTTTTCTATGAATTAAGCAATTTTAGTGGAGAATCTGAAAGAAATAGTCTGATTTCTCAGAAGTGCCAATGCTAATAAATCCATGATAAGTATTAATTAATGTTCCTGATAGCTATTATAATGTTGCAATGCTAGAGATGGCTCATAGGAGCTATTGAAGACATATCAAAGAGTACAAACAAGAACAAGAGAAGAAGATAATAGAAGGAGGTTGAAATAAATAGAAATATTATTCCTACAGATTTTATTCATAACTCTTTTTGAAGAGCAGAGAAATTACTAAAACTGAAACTTACAGAAGAAGCGTATATAGGCATTAAATCAACAATCACAGATGCTTGAGAAGAAACAGTTACTCTATATATCTCCCCATTTATGAAATTTTGTGATCCAGTGGTACGTTTTATTTTTCCACTAGTCAATAATGTATAGCTTTTTTATTTAGTTTCTCTTTTTTGTATAAATAAAACTGTTTTACTTTTGGAAAAATAAAGAAAACATGCGTTGGATTCTTTTTCATGCAGATCAATGCGGATGCACATAAAAAACTCGAGGATTTTTTAAATTCATCATTGAAAATTTTCTTAAGTAAATTTTAATATATTTAGATTGTTATAATAAGATGACTGCTTTAATGATTAACAGATATTTTATATGCCAAAGTCACGAACATGCTGGTCGGGAAATATGCGGATCTTGGTCAGGGATGTCAGGGAAATACAAATTCATAAAGATCATTGTGCAATAAATATATATATATATATATATATATATATATATAATATATAATATATATATATATTATATTATATATATTTATCTATATATATATATATATATATATATATTAATATATATATATATTATATATATATATATTAATATATATATTATATATATATATATAATATATATTATTAACTAGAGAAGTGGAAAATCGCGTGAGGTGCGATGCGCCACACAATCCAGTGTACAAGTGCGGTGCAATTTTTTAATATTAGAGGTGCGTGAGCGCGGTGGCGACAAAGAATGGACTTTTGTGGTGTGTGCTTGGTGCGCTTACCTGGTGTTGGCGGTGGCTCTAACATTCCGGTGCCTTCAGCCAATATATATATCTATATATAGTTATATATATATATTATTATAATATATATAGTATAATATAAATATTTATATATAGTATTATATTTATATTTAATATATATATATTATATATATAATAATATATATTATATATATATATATTATATATATATTATGCATGAGATTGTGTTTTTTGTGTATATTGTATTCTTATATTATTAATTAATCATTTTATACCACTTATTTCAGCCAATACTTTCTTCACCGCTTGTAAGTGTGATTTCTTTGACATAATAGATTTGCAGAGACCTAAATTTGGAATTCAAAAACTGAAGGGAAGAAGTTCTTTAAAAACGTATAATGAAGAATTTAATAATGTGATAGCAAAGAATTTAAAATTAATCAATTTTAAAATGAGAAACACTGTTAAAAATTATTGTTTTGAGAAAACTGAGGTTCCTGATGAAGCAGAATACATGGAAATTCGATATTCAGTAAGTTGATTTGCATTATCAAAATGTAGTGTTTAAATCTTTTATAATATTAGTTAAATTCAATGGTCAGGAAATGCTCACGTTTGAGGAGTTTAAGGCAAATAACTTTCCACTGAGATAACAACATACAGAACACCACATGATATATTAATAGTATTTATTGCATTACATTAATACGTTTAAGCTGTGTCTGAGTTTAAATATTTAGGCTCTATATATGTTTGGATGAAAAGGGAACGGATGATGCAAGAATGTGTTGGAAAGTTGTAATAGAGGAAGGTGGCTGATAGCAATTAAATCCTTGGTGAATGTGAAGAGACTAAGTCTTGAGTGTGCTAGGGTTTTGCGTGGAGGTATGTTGTGTCCGGTGTTAATGTATAGTAGTGAAACTATGGTCTGGGATTAGAGGTATAGATCTAAGGTACAAAGTGTTTGAGATGGACCAATGTTTAGGGACGAGTTTAAGATGATGGAAGAATTTTTGATAAATATGACGAAGTTGATGTAAAATTATTGTGTGGTATGAAAAGGGCATAAATGAGAGAATAAGCAGAGTACATTGAGATGGTTTGGTCTATGGAAAGGATGGATGATAATAGTTGGTTGGTTAAGGGGATGCATAATGGTGAGTGTGCTTGGAATCTACCGGATGGGAGACCCCAAAGAGAAAGCGGATTGAGTCCAGTAAAGAAATGCCTACAGAGGAATTGAATTATGGCCGAGGGCGAGCAAAAAAGGTTTCATACAGGGTTGATAGGGGGGGGTTTTGCCAGGGGACAAGCCCGCACACTTGAAAGATAAACTCGGTTGGGGTCCATTCGGCCTCGTGAAGACTCAGGGTGGATTTTTTTTGATTTTGACGAATATCTTCTGGGGGTATTAAAGGGGGTGAGCTTTTCTTTTCGACTTGCCTATGTTTCTTCTACTACATTTCCTGTTCGTTGTATGCTATGCGCTCACTCAAATCTGGGGATGGAAGATAATAATAATTAATAAGTAATAATATAATAATAATATAATAATAATAATCTTTCCCTTGATGCTGGATATGCAATATTTATTTTTTGAAATGTGATTTTATATTTTTGATAAATTAGTGTATGTGTTAAGGTCTGTTGGCTGTTTAAGCGTGTCATGCTCTTGTAAGTTTTTAGAAAAGGAGTTCTTTTAGTTTTATTTATATATTTCGGAGTTTATATTATTTTTGGTGTGTGGTTGATTTTATGTGTGACTTAGATATTTAAAGCGATAGTTGTGATCCTTTTGCGTGTTTTGATCTTTCAGGTGAAATAGATTTGAAAGCGATTAAATTGTAATATATTTATTTTTTTATATTTTAATAGGTGTATGACTGTAAAAATCTTCTGCCACAAAGTAGATGTTTAGAGGATTTTTTGCATTACAATTTGGTAACCGTTTGATTTACATATAGTTTAAACACAGGAAGGCAGCAAATTAAATGTGTGAATATTGGCAGTTTGAAAGTATATTTTTGGATTATATTTATAAAAAGGAATAGTTTTTAAATTAGCAGTATATACATATGTTAAATTTATCGAGTAATAGATTTATATGTTCTTTAAATGTTTATTTTTCATCAGTAGGGCTTAAAAATATTTTTTTCACTGCTAGTTTGATTTAATTCTTAACTATTTGGTTTCATATTAAAATTATTGTCCTATGTTTCTGTTGCCAATATGATGTTAAAAAAATTTTGTATGCTAATTTGAGTTGATACAGGTCACGATGTTAGACAAAATACCTTCAAGTTTTGGACAAGGATATCAACAATTTTATAATTTTATATATTTGTATATCATTCGTAAAGGAGACAAAAAAGTTGTGTGAGGTGATAAACTTATTTGTGTATATGCTGAATAGTAGTGGACAAAGTTAAACCCTGTGGAATTTTTATTTTTGTATCAGTGGGAGTGTTATCCAATTTAACATACTAAGTCCTTACTTAAGATAGCATTTTAAACCACCATAATAGAATCCTTTAAAGCCCATCCAATTAGTCACGTTTAGTGCCATCAACATTTTTTTTCAATTTCATTTGCCAACTGGCATTTAAATTGGCAGTGAAAGTCAATTCTTTTGTTAAAATGTATTATCTTTAGGATGGTTATAAAATAAGGTAAGAGTAGATATTGTTATTGTAAGTTGGTGAACTTTGAATTTTAAAAAAATTTTAATCTATTTTTATCATTTCACCTGAATTTTCATTCATAATATGACAATGTTTTTGCATGAATGAAAATCCCAATAAATTTTTATTTTAGGCTGAATATCCAAGTCTCCCACAAAATTTGGAAGGAGAGACATTCAGCCATGTCTTTGGAACGAACACGTCAAGTTTGGAGCTTTTACTTGTTGAAAGGAAAATTAAAGGACCATGCTGGCTAGAAATCAAATGTCCACAACGTTCTTCACCTCAAATTTCATGGTGTAAGATTGAGGTATGTTTCTAGTTTGATTTCTTATTTAAAGTTTGGTCTAAACCATCCTTAACCAGTAAGTTAAGGGTAAGCATGTTAGGTGTTTGCTGATCGGGTCAAGATATTTACAGAATTTTAGGCCTCATAGAATAAACTTGCCCCATATCAAAAGTCAGAAGATAAACTAAATTGGTTGTTGACATGAGCGAGATAAATGTTTTGGATCCCAGTGTGATTAATCTTTTTGTTAAAGAAGCATTTTAGAGGAATGTAAAAACATTTTTTGTTTATGTTGACTTTCTTTATGAACATATAAGTATTGAGAATGCTGCCCAAGTACACCTTGCCACAATTTGTGATGAATGATATAAATACTCACAAATGACAAGTTATTTTCCGTTGAAGCACCTGGTGCATGAGTTCTTTCCTATGAATTTGTATACTGATTGATAAATTAGTGAAATGTCAAAAAACAATATATTGACTCGCCTCAATATACTTCCTTTTCCTTCTGATTAAATATTACAAGTAATTTTTTATAAACCACATATTTCAAGGTAATGTCACATTAAAAATGTTTTTGTGTTTTTGGTTTATGTATGATGATGATGGGTTTATGTTATCATCATTACTACTGACTAATGTAGCTTATTAATGTTTTTATCAGAATATTCAATTTTATTACTTTTCTTAGTCAGATTGCTAGCTTTACAAGAGGTACTTTTAAAGAATTTATACAGTATTTTAATTTTGTTTTTCATATATTAATCAGGCAACCATATCTCAAGCAGACAACGTTTCACCCATCCTTGGTATCAATCCACCTCCACTTGTAATTGCAAGTTTACGTTTTCAAACTGTGCTAAACCCAAAGACTCAACAGAATGAAATAGTCATGATTAGCTGTCTTTCAAATAAGGAATTTTTTATTGACAAGCCATCATCAGCAAAAAAAAAACAGATATAAAAAAAAAAAGAGAATATTAAATAATGCGCAGAATTTTAGTTTCAACATGATGAATTTTATTTAAGAGATGCATTTAGATAGAGCAAAAAGAAAAAATATCAAAAAGGTAAAAGGATGATGATATGTAGATACAAAACCGCAAACGACCACCATTTTTTTTCTTTTGGTCTCATGGGTATATTGAAAAATCTAAGTGTCCGATCCAGTAGTTTTCAGTAGTCTAGAGTTGTGTAATAGTAGGTGTTTAAATGTTGACTCGAGGGCAGGGTGGAGGAGAGCCCGTGCAGGGAACCCAGAACTACTTAGGTTCAACCTTCTCAGTCAGATATGTTTACCACCCAACTACCCAACTTCAAATCAGCCCCTGTACAGTATCCTTTCCCACGTCTTCACCTGATTTCTTATACAGTCTCCAACTTTCGATAACCACCGTCAATGCTTGTGTCTGCAAGATGCCCGTTGCTGTTGTTTGAGCGCGTCTCATATATCCACGCAGACGTCATAAACGGTCTTCCACCGGGCGTTGTCCCGTGGCCCTGGGCCTACCCCTTGTCCAAATCGAATCGATCATGTGTCACGGGGATTTCCTAGGTCCGTTGGACCACACGTGCAATTGTTTGTGTGCGCTCACCGAAACGGTCGATCCAAGTCCCTGAACCCGTGTTACTTCGGCGGGAGTGTTGTTATCTTGCAACGCACTGATCTCTTGACAGTTGACGCACTATCCTCTCCATGCTTATCGGTAGTCACTTCGAGTACTTCTGAAAATGATCCCATCGCGATCGATTACTACCCCAGACTATAATACCTACCCCACACTCTCGCCATGGTCTAAGTATACGTGGTTTATATTTTCCTTGAAATTTTTCATACCGAACAGGTGCCCAATACTGCATCAAATTCTCTACAGAGTGGTTACATAGTTACACTGACCTGTCGTCTGTGTTGGTGTATTGTTGGGGGTTCATGAGGATTAGGTCCTTCCTCTGTTCCTGCGATGCGTTATTTAACCCTAGTGGTGGCGTTATACTTGTGTTACGGACTCAAAATAAGTATAGTATATATATATATATTATCCTTATAGTAGGTGAGTTAATAATATACACTATAATTGATATATGTAGTAGTATTTTATTAGACTAGTATGATTATATATTTATATTATATTTATTTTATTTTATAATATTATATTATATATAAAAAAATATAATATACTTAATTATATTAGTATATATTAGTATCTTAGTATATGATAGTATATATATATCATAGTATATATATTACTACATATAATATAGTATATTATATATAACAATATATATATGTCTTATATAGTATATATACATATCCTATTATACTATATATATATAACATTTATATCATATTATATATATATATATATATACTTATACCTATATAGTAATATTTACTTAATTATATATAAAAAATAAATGATAAATAAATATTATATATGATACTAATATATTATATTGTATATATATAATATATAGTAGTTATATATATAATATATTGTATATATTCATTATATTAACTTAGATTAGTTACTATAAATATCATATATATCTATTAATAATAAACTTATTCAAAAATATATATTATCAATATTAAAAATAAAAATTAAAGATTAGTCTTCTTTACAAACCTATTGTATTCTAAATACCTTCATATAGTAGATATATATGTATGATTATTATAGTATATATATATATATATAATATATAATAGTTATATATATTATATATATATATACAGATTATATATATACTATTATATAATTTAAATTTATTATATTATTTATTAAAATATTATATAATATATAAAGTAGATGTTAAAAAAGATATTATTGTAATCATTAATATATATATATATTAATAATATAAATATTTTGATATTTACCAAATATAAATCAATATAAAATATAATTAAAAAAATATCAATTGCTAAATAAATGTTAGTAACTGTTTCAAAATATATCTAGTTAAATTTAAAATATTAAAAAATATAATAAAATAATCTTATTTGAATAATATAATATAATATATAATATATATAGATATAATAAATATATAATATAAAAATAAAATATTAATTAAATATAACATATATTATTAGTATTTATAAAGTATATTATTATAGTATAAATAATTGTAAGGATATGAGTATGTCTCAAACCTTATTACGCTATCACTATATAAAGCTGATTAATATTAGATTTACTATAGGTATATATATATAGATCTATATATTCTAAACATAAATAAATAAAATAAAATAAATAATAAGTAAACAAAATAAAAAGTAAAATATATAATCATATAATTGATAATAGTGTAAGCGAGTGTATAGGGATTAGCAAACAAGGAGGATAATATTTAAGTGTGTAAAATAGAAGCATTGGTGAGAATAACTGAGAAGATACGTAATACCGAAGATATTAAATGGAGTGGATCCCTCCTGCTAATGGGTGGCTCAAGTACCTCATCACGAGGAATAAGTAAATTTGGTCCGGTTCTAAAACCAAATGAGTAAGGCGTTTATTTTTAAAGACTTCAGTTACAAATGATGTCATTAATTCTCTTGTGAACATCGTTTTGCGCTCTATAATAATTTTCGGATTATCTTATTTTTTGAGCAAATCTTTGTGTCGATTTGTTTCTCTTAAAATTTAAACTGATTATGATTTACAAGTATATTTTGCAAAATATATATATTACCTTTTCTAATTTGAATATATTTTTTTAAATTAAGCTACTATTATTATTATTTTATTAATTATTATATGATTTTATTATTAATTTATTGATTCTATTAAATAGTTCCTCATCACTCTCGCTTAATATTATGATTATTTATTTATAAAGAGTCGCATGGCAAGGGCTCGGGTTCGATCCCTAGTCTGGATCCTAGGAGGAAATACATTAGTATAGAGTTCCCTCCGTAGAATTATAGTGCCTCGTATGCCGTGAGGTTGTCGGAACTTAATAGTATAATATATATATGTGAATAAGTTTCAATAGCTATAGTATGATAATGTAGTATGTACTATATCCATATTATGTATATTTTGAGATAAAATACCTCCATATAGTATAGTTAGTTACACTATATATAGTTATAATTATTTACATGATGAAGTAGAATACTTAAGGTAAATTACTGACTATATGAATCTAATATTTATATGAGTACTTATATTTTTAAAATATTTATAGTATATACTTTAATATGCTAGCAGGTGATCTATCCATAAACATAGGTATACTTCGGGATGTGCGTGTCGTTATAAATAAAAGAAACTCGAAGGGCTTATAAAAAGGAAAGATATAGAATGAACAAGAACTCTGGACCATTTCAGAAAGCATAGCTGCACGGATAAGTAGTGTA
>JABUQX010031191.1:0-15000 GCA_015478945.1 Trachelipus rathkii | reverse complement strand
TGCATAAGATAGTTTTGATAAGAAGACTATTTATGTGTTCTTTGAAAGAGAGCTTGTCATCAAAGATAACACCTAATAACTTGGCAGAGGATGATCTATTTATGATTACATCTTTTGCTCTTACATTTAGTTGAACAGGGTTCTTTTGATTTGTAATTACTAGGTAGTTCGTTTTTTGTAGGTTTAGGTCTGTTTCTACCCATGTAATTATGCTTTTTAATTCATTGTTAACTATGCAGTTAAGTGTGTCTATATCACGGTCTGATATTAATGTTACGGTGTCGTCAGCATATTGAGAGTGTATTGAATTGTGACAATTTTGAAAGTCATTTATATATATATATATATATTATATATATATATATATATATAAGAATCTATTTAGAATAATATCGGTAAGATATATATATATATATATATATATATATATATATATATATATATTATATATATATATATATATATATATATATATATATATATATATATATATATATATATATATATATAAATAGATATTAAAATAATATATATATATATATATACTATATATATATATATAAGGGTTGGGATTAAAAAAAAACCGTTTTTGCTTTTTTAAAAAAAAAAACACGTTTTTTTTTAAAAAAAAAGACCCAAGAGGCCAAAATTTTTTGTTTTTTTTTGGTTTTTTTTTTAAATTACTTACTTTTTCATTTTTCAATTCATTTTAGGGGATTTAGAATTAAAGAAACAGAAAAGGCAATATGGAACACGAAAATGAATTCAAAGTAAACAGCAGATGAGATTAGAAATTAATAAAGATTTTATTAGTGCTCTAAGGCATATAATTTATTACATTTCACACATGATCTAAATATTTTTATTATTATTATTATTATTATTATTATTATTATTATTATTATATATATATATATATATATATATATATATGTATATATATAATATATATATATATATATATATATATATAATATATATAAATATATATATATATATACTATCAGAAGCAGATTTATTTTTTACAAATTATTATACGGTATATATATATATATATATATATATATATATATATATATATATATATAATTTTATATATATATTTATATATAGTTATATATATATATATATATAGTATATATATATATATATATATATATATATATATATATATATAATATATATATTTTTATACTTGCATATATATATACATCTATAATATATATATATTAATATATAATATATATATATATTATATATATTATATATATATTAATATATATATATATATATATATATTCTTCATCTACCTTTTTCTCCCCAGACTGGGTGGTAGGTGGTAACAAGCATCAGAAAAGAAAAGCAGTAGAAGAAATATGACAAAAGTGAAAGAAAAGCCCAGCCTTACCCCCACCCCTCTGTACCATTATTAGTAAGGACTCGTCGCAGTCAGAAAATCCCCTATAGCTTCACGGACTGCGACGGACCCTACACTATGTTTTAAATCGTCCAGTGTAAATGTTGCATGACCCTTGACCCAGGTGGCACAACCATAAACCCCCTCCAAAACCCCCGCCATTCTCTCTTTATTATGTAAATTCTTCTCCCTCTGCAAAATTCAAATTCCATTCCTTTAGACATTGTTTTACTGAATCAATCCACTTTCTTAGATCTCCCAGCCGTCGGTTTTCAACACACTCGCCACTATAATCCGCTTAAAACACCGTCCTATCATTCATCCTTTCCACATGACCAAACCATCTCAACATACTTTCATTTATTCTCTCGTTTACCCCTTTCTCACACCACACAACTCTCTAATATGTTCATTCCTCATTTTATCAATTCTTCTCTCACGCTAGCATGCACCTAAGATTGTCCATCTGGAAACATTGAACTTTAGATCTATACTTTTTTCAGAAAATAGTCTCACTACTATACATAACACAGGTAACAATATTCTTTTTTGTAAGACCATAGCGCACTCAAGATCTTAATCCTTATTACATTCAGAAATATTTAATTGCCCCAGCCACCTTCCTGCCTTTCACAACTTTCCTACTAAACTCTGCATCATCCGTTCCCTTCTCATCCAACATATACCCTAAATATTTAAACTCAGACACTTGTTCCAGCTGCTCACCATCTAACATAACTTCACACTGAGGACTGTCCTCACTCACAACCATACCCTCTTATTTATCTACGTTTACTTTCAAACGCCTCCTTTTACACACACACCCTGCCAAACATCTCTACCAATCCTCTCAAACTCTTCAGATTCGCCACACAAAACCAAATCATTCCGCACATAATAGGTAGGGCACCCTCCACTCCATCTCCATCATTCTAACACCATTCCTGTCACGCCCACCTTCAATTCTTTTCAATAACCCCATACCATATACAAATGAATAAACAAGGAGATAAACACAAAAACCTGCCTCACTCCGTAATTAATATTAAACCAATCACTTTTGACACCATTTATTTTTACACACGCCTCACTATCGTCATACATACTTGATTCCATTCAGAACCGCTATCACCAACACTATATATGACTAACACCTGCCATAGAACCTTCCCTATTAACCCTATCATACTCCTGTTTGCAAATCCATAAAACCTAATACAATTTATTCTTTCGCTCTCCCTCTTATTTTCTCAATCACTTGCTTCAATGTAAAGATTTAATTCACACATCCTCTACTAACTCCTAAACGCACCTTGTTCTTTCACCAATCATTCCTTCAGTCACTCGACGCACTCTTTCGACCAAAACCAGCATATATCTTCCCCTTCAACAACTCATGAAACTAAATACCGCATAATTTCTACAGTTCACCTTTTATCTCCTTACCCTTATATAAGGGTACTATTCTGCTCTCCCCAATCCCTCGAAACTAAACCCTCCATAAACGCTTTATTACACAACTTCAAGATCCAATCAATCACCATCTTGCCTCCGTTCCTGAATCATTCCACCAGTAATTTCATCTATACCTGCAAGAATTACCATTCTTCAACTTCCTCCTCTAACCATTTCCTCCTCTTTGCTAATAACCTCATCCCCAAAATAACCCCAATTCCTCTTGCAACCATCAACCCACACACAGTACATTAATGCAGCCTCTTTTCATTACTGCCAATATTATACAGATTTTCAAAGTGTTCTTTCACACTCCACTCACATCCATTTCAGCAATTACAAAAACACCATCTTCATTATTCTAAGCAGGTCCCCTTATTCTAATTCTTAACCTTCGCGCTTTTTTTCCAAAGAGCTTCCTATTCCCCACTATTGTAATGCTCCCCATTCATCCTCCTTTCCAAACTGTTCATTTACCTCTTCTTTTTCTCTTAACGTATGCATCTTTTAGCATTCCTTTTTTCCTCCTTATATAATTCCAAGCATTTTTCTTTTGAAACTTCATCATTGCCTTTTATACATTCAAACCACGCCGTTAATTTTTTAATGTTTAATGCTTGCATCACCTCTTCCATTCCACCAACTCACTGTTATCAATTCTTATTCCTCCACTTTAGCACACCCACAATACTTCTTTTTGCACTACTAACAACCGCTTCCTTCATCTTTGCTTCCAAGATTATAGTTTCACTTGTTCACATTCAACTGATTTTACTTTGCGAGCGTTCTTCATACTTATCCTTATACCTATGTTCACTAAACTTCTCAACTCTTAATTTTAACCACTTCCTTCCGTATCACCTTCCTCTCCATCCAAGTCCCCCCTAACTTACTTTTACATAGAACAACATATGATCCGATAATCCATTCCTAAACCGCCTCACTGATTTAAACATCCACCACTCAACCAATCTCCTTCTCACCAAAACAAAATCAATCCATACTTTTCAAACTTCGATACCATATTTTCCTAAAACAACCAATCTAGTATACTTATGGATACTCTTGTGGTTTAAAAGAAAGTATTACTTACACACATACCTCTCCCCTCACAGAAATTAATCACTTTCCCTACCGATTCTCATTTTCTCACTGACACCCCAAAACCACCTTTTATACCATCCTTTTTTTGAATATATATATATATATAATATATATTATATATATATATATATATATATATATATATATTATATTATATATATATATATATATATATATTGCACTTCTATATAAAATTCCTTTAGTACGGTAATGTTATGCAGTGAAGCTGGAAACTACTATTTTATAATTAAAACATCTTTATATAATAAAAAGAGGTAATTTTACTAAAAAAAAAACATTTTTGTTTTAAAAAAAAACGTGTTTTTTTTTCAAAAAAAAAACAAATTAAAAAAAACACGGTTTTTTTTTTTCACAAACCTATATATATATATATATATATATATATATATATATATATATATATATATATATATATATATATATATATATATATAAAATAAATATAGAATGTATATATATATATATATATATATATATATATATATTATATATATATATATATTAAAGAATAGCGGCCCAAAATAGAACCCTGAAGGACACCTTGGGAAATTGAAGCGTGTGAGGATGATGAGTCTCCTAAACGAACATAATGTGTTCAGGTCAGATTAATTTGCTTAGGAGTAGGTTGTGTGGAACTACATCGAATGCTTTCGAGAAATCTAATAGTAATAGTACACATGTTTGTTTTTCGTTTAGTGCTTTGTATAACTTTTCAGTAAGGAAGATAAGAGCATCTTCTGTGTTGCGGTTTTTGGTAAAGTCAAATTAAGTTAGTGAAAGAGGCCAGTTTCCTGCAAATAATTAGTAAGCTGTGTGCGAACTAATTTTTCCAGAATTTTACCAGTTGTATGCAGGATTTAGATAGAACGGGAAGTTTTTCGAGAGGGGAGGGGGTGTCAGCACTTTTGGGAGCAGGGGTGACTTTTGCAATTTTCAATTCAGTTGGGTAATGATTTAGTTCGAGTTGTTATAAAGGGTGGCTAATATAGGTGAGATTTCTTTTTTCCAGTATTGTAGATCCAGTTTGGAACACTGTGTGTCAGAGCGTTTATTTTTCAGACCATTTAAAACATATTCAACGTCAGATGTTAATATTCTCTCGAGCACAAAGCTCAGCCCCTCGTGTGGCCTTAAATAGTCAGCTAAGGACATTTCTGTCTTTGTAACTTCAGCTGCTAATGCTACTCCTACGGTAGTAAAGTTGGAATTAAATTCATTAAGTATGGGCTACTTGTTTGTAACTATTTCGTCATCTATTTTTAATTCTTTTATTTCTGTTTGTTTATTTTTGTGACGGTTCAAAATGTCGTTTATTATGCCCCACTGTGAACATGGATTGTTTTGAGTCTGTTTGCATTTATCATAGAATAAACTAGCTTTAAACTTTCTTATTAGCTTCTTAGTGTTGAAGAGTATTCTGTAAAAAGATGAAGCGGTATAACACCCATCTTAGCACTTTTATATAGCTTGTGTTTTTGTATTAATGAGGTTAGCAATGTTTTTGTCAACCACTTATTCATTGTCTTTTTTTAGGTTACCATTTTGTATTTTATGGGAAAGTTTTTATTATATGTATAATAAGAGTAATAATAATATAATGAAATAATAATAATAATAATAATAATAATTAGGGTACATAACCTAAAGGAATTATATCGTCAAATTAACATTACTATATTATAAACCTAAAATAATTCCTGGAAATATTCAAAAGGGGAAGTTTATTTACTTTTGATAGAAATTTAAAGATTTGTTTTTAACAATATATATATATATATATATATATATATATATATATATATATATATATATATATATATATATATATATATATAATATATATTATATATATAGTTATATATATATATATTACACAACAAAAACAACAACGCGAAACCGGCGTGACTTTGATAGCAAATATAACATTTTTGAACTATCAGAGACAACTAATATTATAAGAAACTTTTGCATAGATTTTTAAGATTTCAAACATCAATATTAAATAATATAATAAAAATAATAATAATAAATAATAAATAAAAAAAATATAATAATATAATATAATAATAATAATAATAATAAAATGAAAATAATAATGATAAAAATGAAAATGATAAAAATAAACTTATTGTTTTTTTCTTATTATAATTATTAATAAAAGTTATAATAGGGATAATAGTAATAGTAAGTAATAGTAATAATAATAATAATAATAATAATAATAATAATAATAATAATAATAATAATAATAATTATAATAACAATAATAATAATAATAATAATAATAATAATAATAATAATAATAATAATAATAATCGCAGTCAATTTTTGCATAGATTTTTTAAAATTTATACATCTATATTTAATAATAATAATAATAATAATAATTAATAATAATAATAATAATAATAATAATAATCTATTAATCTTTAAATCAACAATGCTTCCTATAATAAAACCAATTATATATATATATATATATATATATATATATATATATATATTATATATAATATATATATATATATATAAAACCATATATATATATATATATATATATATATATATAAGGTGCGTATTGCATTACCCTTCTCGGGCCAATATACCTAAAAAATGAGTGGCATGAATAACCAAAAACATTCTGAAGGATCTATTACGGGCAAAATTTAACTATTATTTATTATATTATTAATTATTATTATTATAATTAGTAGTAGAAGTATTATGTAGTAGTAGAAGTAGTAGTGTAAAATATTTTTTTAAGCATTATTAAATCATAATATTGTTATAATTATTTTAAAATTTTTTAATTATTATTAATTATTATTATTATTTTTTTTATTATTATTATCTATTATTATTATTATTATTATACATTTAGGCTATAATTACGAATTAAAATGAAAAATTGAATAAATCCTGTTTGCGAAGAAGGGGGGGGAGGAGGACGATTGGAGAGAATAAATTTACTCCTATACATTATACTTTTCAAGGACAAATAATTCTATCATTTTCGATTTTAATATATATATATATATATATAGTAATAATCTATATATATATATATATATATATATATATATAATATATATATATATATATATAATTATATATATATATATATAGATATATATACGTCAAAGCATTTTTTTGAATTTATGTACAGGACCTACTACGGCCACAGAGAAGGCAGCACACTGGTGAAAAATCAACTCTGAACTCGTATATATTTTAAATGGTTAAAAGAAATTTTCCGGCGGCAAAATGACTTTCAGTTAAAAATAAATAATAAAAAGCTAAATAAAAAGATGTCCTTACATTATAAATAATCCTAATATTACATAACAAAATCATATGTTGTGAAGAATATTCAGTCTTTCAAAGATACAAGAAAATAGTTACTGTTAAAGGGGGGGGGGGAGATTCCGATAAGATATGAGATAATCTCTTAGAAGGTGTTATGAACCGTAAAGTAGGAAAAGTGAAGACGGAAAATGGGGTCCAATTGGGGATAATTAACGAAAATATGGTGAACAGATTGCGGGGTACGACAACGGCAAAATTTGCAGATGGGAGGGAAGGGTCCCGTGACATATAGTGACTGTGAGTGCTATTGGTGTGACCAATACGGAAGGAGTGCAAGTATCACTTCGTGCAAGCTCTTTCGTCGGTGAGAGGAAGACCACTCACCAATGTTCGGCTTTATATTTCTAAGTTTCGCCAATCGATGATCACTCGTCCAGCACTCTTGCCAATAAGATCAAAAGGCTTGTTGAAGAGCAAGGATATATAATATATATGATATATATTATATATATATATATATATATATATATATATATATATATAGTATAATTTATTATATCAACAATATATATATATATATATATATATATATATATGGCTTAGAATGGGATTTTAAGGCTAAACACACACACACACACACCTACACAGATGGAAAAAAAACGTTTTTAATAGTTTTCTTTTAACATACTTTTTTTTACTTTTTATATATTTTTTTTTTATTTTTACAAATTTTGTTTTGAATATTTTTCATTTTTATGTGATTTAGATGGGTTGGGTCAGATCTGTGTTTTAGTGCATGATTCTAATAAATGATCCAGATGAAAATCCTTTTTTTTTATCTTAAATGACTCATTTTTTTTTTTTTTTATTATTTTTTTTTTTTATAAATCGAAATGAGAAATATTTTTTTTCTAATGCCGGTTTCGAAATTTCGACCTGAAATATTTCCTTTTTCTTTTTTTTAATAATTTTTTTTTTGGCGTGTGTCTGCAGTTTTTTAAAAACGTTAAAAAAAATTAAAAATATCGGTCCCATCAATACACACACAAACACCTACACAAACACCTACACCTACACCTACACACACACAGCAGTATTAAACGAGACAGAAAATGCCCCTGTCATGCGATTTTCGTTGTTCAAACTATGTTACCACCGGTGTCCAACTCCGTGCGAGTGTCATCGGCTTAAAAGCTGAATGTACTCCTACAACAAGTCATATACAAAACTTTAATGAATTAATGAAAGAAAGAAAAAGTAACTTTTTGGAATTTGAGTTGGCCGAACTACTTAATTTTGAGCACCGCATCGCACCGCACCGAACCGCACCGCACTGCACCCGGTGCCGCGGCCGAACCTACTTTGAATCAATGTATATCAGAAACTTCCAAGAAGCGCCGAATGTCTTTCGATCTACAAGTTTATTTCTGAGGAAATTCTATCGAAAGCAGACTCGTTAAATTCAGTTAAAATTAGCAACTAAACTGTTGTTAAATTTAAAAAATAAATAAAGTGTTCAAAAACAAAATATAAAAAGTGAACCTTAAATTTATTAAAGTATCAATAAATTGCATTTATTAGTATTGTTAATTAGTCAATACCTTATTGTACCAAAGTAAAGTCTCTCAAATTGTGTTAATAAACGCACTCAGTTCAGATTCGCTTTCACTAACAAAACTGAAAACTTTGATAATAGATTTTATCTATTTCCTAAAAACTTTTTCAAAGTTCTTTTTTTTTTTTTTTTTTTAAATGGTCTACTTAAGTTACATTTTGGGTCTGTCTAAACATATTCAGAGCAAAAAAGTAATAAACTTTTGAACTAAAAAGGTGCAGTTAGTATTGCATTAGATTTGGGTTTTGTGATACAATAATAAAGGAATCGTGACCAGTAGAAAGAACTACGACTATTAAAAAAAAATAAAAAATAAAATAAATAAACAAGGTTAATAATAGGGTAATAAATAAATAAATCATAATTAAAAGTTGCTAAAATCCGCAGATAAATACTGACGTGACCTCCTAAATTTTAACTTATTAAGCTAATAAATTATTTTAAGGTAATAAAATATTATAACATTTACATTGCATTTATAATAATTGATGGTTTAAAAATATCTTGCTTTTGATAGAAAATATGTTATTTCATACAGACAACTGCTAGGTCTGTTTTCAATTTTGTTTAATCACAATTTTACGTTGTATTAAAAAATCGTAATTTTCTTTTATTTAAGTTAATATATATATATATATATATTATATTATAATATTATATAAAAAAATATTTTTTTATTTATATTATATATATATATATATATATATATATATATATATATATATATATATATATATTATATATAATATATTATATATATATATAATATATGAAACATAGTTACCTAGAGCTTAAAAGTGGCTAATTAAGTCTAAGGAAACGAGAGAAAAAGCTTTGTCTAAACTCTAATTGAATAAAGGGAAATTCAGTCTTGGATAAAAGAACTCTACATAAAATGAAAAGATCAAGAAAGAGAACCACACGAACTCTTCTATATATGACACTACAATATATGGCTAAAAAATATTCACTAAAAATATCACAATATCTAATACGAAATTATTAAAAGTTGTTTGATGAAAACGAAAGCTGGAAATAATGACTCAAAGTGTCTGTTCAGGACTATGACGAAAGCCCGTGCTTGTGAGGACATCGAGTCTGACCCAGGAATCATCAACAAGCTAACCAAATGACAAAGAACAACGGGTATCATTCACAAAGAAAAGAAAAGAAATCTTTTTATTAGATTGCGTTCTACAGAACCTATTTCCTTGTACTTTGATGATCTGAGAGTAAAGAACTGACTGACTATGCATCCCAATCGTTTGGAAGAGTGAACAATTTAACATTATATTATATATATATATACTATATATATATATCATATATAATATATATATATATATATATATATATATATATATATTTATATATAGGATGTATATATATATTTTATCTATATATATATTTCAATATAAAATGATTATATATATATATATATATATATATATATATATATATATATATATATATATATATTATATATAATATAATATTATATATAAATATATATATATATATATATGATATATATATTATATATAATATATATATTCAATATATATATTATATTATAATAATAATTAATAATAATAATAACTAATAACTAATAATAATAATAATTAATAATAATAATATTATAGGAATTCAATATCAGCCATTGATTTTATAACAAGTTTTTGAGTTTTTTAATTTCCAGTCCCTAATTAGTTATTCTGTACATAGTTTAAATTTCTAAATAATCTTTGAAAAAAGCATTTAACATGAAGAAAGAAGAAGATATATTTATTTACAGGTTTCCCGACGCGTTTCGTCTTTAAACTTGAGACATCCTTCAGAGAATAAATTCTTGTGAGCGAATGAGTCTTTAAATTAATATATAATAATTATAAATCAAATGATATTTGGTCAACAGATAATACATTAAATTTTATGTTAATGTCTGGTCTGCGTGTTTTGATGTAGAGGGCCTCCGCAATTTTAGGTTTCTGGACTTCAACATGATCCGTATAATATGTGAAGTGTTTAGAAATATTGCTAATAGTTGCATTGACCATTTGCCGTTTGAAATGTTCAAGATTTAGCTGGGGACTGTGCGACTGTTGATATGCCTGTCCGGACAATTGGATTCTGTCGTATAACCAATATATGTCCGACGACTCGTCTTGACTCAGGGCAGTAAAATTGGTACACAACGTGATGGTT
The DNA here is from genome assembly GCA_015478945.1 of Trachelipus rathkii. Lineage (NCBI taxonomy): Eukaryota > Metazoa > Arthropoda > Malacostraca > Isopoda > Trachelipodidae > Trachelipus > Trachelipus rathkii. The sequence continues at coordinate 3,877 of JABUQX010031191.1, read as the reverse complement.
GTCGGTTAAAGCATCGCTTGTGCTAAAGGAAGATGACAGTTGGTTTGGATTTATGGTATAGTCTGACTTAATTTTTGAGGGTGTCTTAGTTTTGAGCGTGATGAGTTCAAAATATTACGAACGGCACTTCTCTTTCTTCTATTGATCGTATAGCATTAGAAGTTTTTGAAAAGAAATTTACCCGAATTTCCTGATATTTTTACTTTTCTTTATTAAATAATTTTGTAATGGTTTATAATTAAATTTTCAACTGAATATTTGGATGATCACAGTTAAATTTAAATTTTACTTAATGCGCCAAATTTCTTCATCAAAAGTTTTCCAAGTTGAACATAGCTTGTATGCTCTGTAAACTAAGTTTTTACGATAGATTCCTTTGCTAAATTTTAGTCGATGAAATTAGGACCCATAGTTCATCATTACAGACCATTATTTGTTCATGGCTTAAAAATTTACTACGAAACTTAGGTTAATAATGCTATCAGTTTTTTAGACTTAAAATCAATATTAATTCTGACGGTTCAATATCTACCAGGCATTCATTGTTCAAACCCACTGATAATGTCTGTATATGAACTATGCGGTGCTATTCACCGGACGATTACCAAGGAATCTATCGTAAAAAAACTTTAGTTTACAGAGCATACAACCTATGTTCAAACTTTTGGAAAAACTTTTGATGAAGAGATTTGCAGTTGCCGCATTAAGTAAAAATTTAATTAACTGTGATCATCCACAATATTTCTTTTTAAAAATTTTAATTAATTAAAACCATTACAAAAATTATTAATAAAGAAAGTAAAAGTAATCTAGGAAAAATTCGATAAATTTCTTCTTCAAAACTTCTAAAATGCCTATAGACTTCAATAAAGAAGAGAAGTGCCTTCGTAATAATTTGAACTCTCACCTCAAAACTAAAAGACACCTCAAAATTAAAGTCAGACTATACCATAAATCCAAACAACTGTCTTCTTCCTTTAGCACAAGAGATGCCTTTGACCGACAACCATCACGTTGTGTACCCAATTTAACTGCCCTGAGTTCGACAGATTGTACGTCGACATATATTGGTTTACACGACGAATCAATTTGTCGGACAGGGCAATTTCAAACATGCTACAGTCCCAGCTAATCTTTGAACATTTCAAAACGGCACATGGTCATCAACTATTAGCAATATTTCTAAAACACTTCACAGCTATTATACGGATTCATGTGAAGTCCAGAAACTAAAAATTGCGGAAGCCTTCTACTATCAAAACACGCAGACCAGACATTAACAAAAAATTTAATGTATTTATCGTTAGACTAAAATATCATTTGATTTAATTATTATATATTAATTTAAGACTCATTCGCTCACAAGAATTATTCCTCTGAAGATGTCTCAAGTTTAGAGACGAAACGCGTCGGGAAATGTAAATAAATATATCTTCTTCTTCTCATGTAAATTGTTTTCAAAGTATTATTTTAAGAAAATTAAACTATGTAACAGAAATAACTTTTTAGAAACTTGGAAATAAAATCAAAAACTTTTATAATAATAATAAAAATATTAGTAATAGTAATAATAATATTAATGATAATAATAATAATTATTTTAATCATATATTATTAAACAAGCAAAAAATATTCAAGCAAAAATTAAGGCTTCAAACATATGTAGAAAGATAAATTTTAAAGATTTTGAGGATAAAAAAAAATAATATTAAAAAACCCCCCCCCCCCTCCCGAGATAATTAAATAAACAATTACAACCTCAAAAAGGTTAAAACCGTTTTATTATAATCAACCTGACCAATAAAAACACCAAATAAAGATATCATTTAATCAACCCGAAACAGTTCAAAGTTTTAACCATGGTAAAAAAGGACTTCAACCGCCTCATCCTTCTATATAATAGTCAATATTTTAAGATTTAAACATCAGTGAGTTACGTATAACACAAAACCCTTACTTAATCACCCTTAGTTAAATAATAATAATAATATAATAATAATAATAATAATAATAATAATAATAATAATAATAATAATAATAATAATATTATAATAATAATATCGATATAATCGGTAACAATAAAATAATAATAATAATAATTAATGAAAAAATGAAAATTTATGTTGCACAAGAATGCATTATATTCTACTTATATATATATATATATATATATAGTATAATATATAATATATGATTATATATATATATAATCATATATATATATATATATACCTGGATACTATAATATATATAGATATTCACTCACTAGAGTCGTGAGATATTATGATAGACTTTATGTGAGCCATAAATGTCGTAAATTTTGAATTTGCAAAACAACAATTAATTGCATTGTTCTACTTCTTATGTATATAGTTTAGTTTTACTAAATATTAGTATTATCTATTATTATAGTATTTATTATTATTATTATTATTATTCCATCTCAATATCATTTTATGATCTTCACTCTCATGTTATCATTATTCTCAATTATTATTACTGGTAATTATTAATATTTAATTAAGATTAATATAATCTAACGTATCTATTATTTATTATTATTATGATTATTATTATTATTATTAGTAGTGAGTAGTAGTAGTAGTAGTAGTTAGTAGGTAGTAGTGTAGTGTAATAGTAGTTGCAATTGATTTAATATTAAATTTCTACAATCTAATTATTATTCATTATTATTATTGATTATTATATTATTATGATATTATTATTTATTTAATATTTATTATTATTATTAATTTACACTAATAAATCGTCATTTTTTAAATGAAAAAACCTCTGGCCAGTTTCTTATATATTTTGTCTAGTCTAAACCGTAATTATAACCATATAACGTGTCTAACGGGCACCATCCTATTTCTGTAAATCTACACATTTTGTAAACATAATATTTGCCACTTAACTTTATAGTTATCAAAATTGTCTTGTTTGATGTCACTCATCAAATTTTTTTGCTAGAAAAGTCTCATAATATGGCAGTCTGCAACAATTAAAGCGTCATATGTTACCTTGAAAAAAGATACCGAAAAAACTTCCCAGGACGGGTCATAACACGGTCTACAAGCATGTTGGCGCGCGCGCGCGTAAAGTAATTTACTTCAGTTTTTAGCTCTGCGTTTTTTTGAACCAACCGATGCTGATTTATTAGCAGAGAAGTGTCCCATGTTTAGGCATTTTTTAGTCTACTGAGTTAGTGATGCAGGTTGCTTGTCGCGGATCCCGCCACATTTTAAAGATCCGCAACCACGCATAACGCGCTTTGCCTGCGGGATGTTGACGCGGGATATTTATTGTCGATATTTGATAAAGAATTTGCGGTAAAACTTACTTAAGAGCATCTGGAAAATGAAAATAAAGCGGCCGGATGAAGAAATATTAGCCGGATATTCCAAATTGGAATGAAAACGGGGGCACTCATCCGCTATGCATTAATCCAAAATTAATTGAGTATGATGAAAAAATTTGGTATCGATAATATTTGCTTGCGGTTCGTTTGAGTCATCGTATCAAAGTTAAACTTCTACTATGTGGAAAATGACTCATGATCACACGGCATTAAGCTATTGAAACCTTGTGACGAAATTATCAAAAATTTGCCGCCTTACAGGCTTCTAGTCTCCGATGTATACCATTAATCTCACCGCTAAGGGAAGCATTTGAACCATCTTCAAATGGAAAAATGATGGACGGTTTAAAAAGAATGAAAGATGTAATAAACTAGAGCTAGAAAAAAACGTCTTGGTTCTGTGGAAATTAATGACCTTCATTACTATCTTGCAATCTCTTGATCCCCAGTATAAAGGCAAGTTTTTTTTTGTGTTAACTATATTAGAGCAAGTTAAATCGTCATTGTGTTGAAGTT
>JABUQX010031190.1:22500-27500 GCA_015478945.1 Trachelipus rathkii | reverse complement strand
CTTGATTTAAGTGCCAAAGTAATCTTTGTGAGAGCAAAGACTGTGTTCAGAGCATCACTATTACAGAAGAGGGTTCAACGTTAAAATTTTCCCTCCAACAAAAGCTGCTTAGAATATAAAGAGACAGATTTCATCATTACGATAACCATTGATCATTAAGTATTTTTGAACAGTTCTTTCCAGGAGTGCATTACCCAATTTACCTGCCATCGCATAATAAAGATGAAATAATAATGAACCTTTCAATCATTTCCCTGTACAGCTAGTTTTCTAAATCTGCAGTTATATATATATATATATATATATATATATATATATATATATATATATATATATATATATATATATATATATATATATATATATATATATATATATATATATATATATATATATATATATATATATATATATCAGAGGCGACTCCTGCACTCGTGCTACTCGTGCTCAGCACGAGTTGACATTATAGAAACGATCTAATTTTGCAAATTTCACAATGTTTCGATAATATTTTCATATTTTTTTGCGAAAGTTGGTCAAATAAATGAAATTATTACATAATAAATATAAAAGATTATGCAAAATTGAAACGAAAAAGGGAAGAATAGCCGCTATCAAATAATGCTTTTAACACATTAAAAATAGGACTAATCCGTGCCCAAAGGAAAAGGCGGATATGGTATCTGTGAATTTTTGGAAATATTTTTTTATAAATACTCTGTTTATAAATTATATGTTTAAATACTATACATAATAAATAATATTTTATAACAAAAAATATTTAATAAAACACATAAAATAATTAAAATATTACTAAAATACTTTAAAACAATAGGAGAAAAAATGATAATTGACATAGAAACAAAAATTAACATAGTCTACAATAGAAACGATTGAAATAGAAAATGTTTTAATTAATAGGGAACTCACATTTATATATATATATATATATATATATATATATATATATATATATATATATATATATATATATATATATATATATATATATATATATATATATATATATATATTAGTGATGCAGGTAACATCCGCATCCGCATCCGCGGAGCATCCGCACATTATTAAAGATCCGCATCCGCATCCGCATCCGCATCCGCGCTTTGCCCTGCGGATGTTGCGCGGATGTTTATTGTCGAGATTTGATAAAGAATTTTATAATAAAAATACTTAAGATGAATCTGAAAATAAAAATGAAAATGAGTTGAAGGCAATTCAAAAACGGCTTGATATTCCATATCTTACTGTTATCAAAGACGTTCCAACTCGCTGGAATAGTACACTTCATATGATGGAAAGAATGGTATTGCTCAAAGAACCTCTTGCTTTGTACGCCAGTTCGTATTCCAAAGTTAACATTCTAAATCACATCATATCACACTGCATTAAGCTATTGAAACCATTTGAAGAAACTACCAAAAAAATCAGCGCCTCTACAGCTTCTGTCTCCGATGTAATACCATTAATCTCAACGCTAAGGAAGCATTTTGAACCATCTTCAAATGAAAATGATGACGGTTTAAAAAGAATGAAAGATGTAATAAAACTAAAGCTAGAAAAACGCTTTGGTTCTGTGGAAATTAATGACTTTCATACTATTGCAACTTACTTAGATCCCAGTTATAAAGGCAAGTTTTTTGTAACAATATTAGAAGTTAAATCGTCACTTTGTGTTGCAGTTGAAAACTTCAATCCCAACAGTCTATTAATTCGCCACCCATTTAAAGAAAAACGAAATCTACAGAACCAACACCTTCTACAAGTAAATCAATAACAGATTCATTGGAAGAATTTCTACAGTCCAGTAGTGATGAAGAAACACACGCATTACCAAAAGATGTAGTGCAAATGATTGAAAACTATCACCAAGAAAAACGACTAGATACAAATGATGATCCTATCAGTTGGTGGAAAGTTAAGCAAAATGTTTGCCCACGCTTGAGTAAACTTGCAAGGAAATACTTGACCTGTCCCCCAACTAGTGTTCCAAGTGAGAGTATTTAGCAATGCTTGGCTAATATATGATGAAAAGAAAAACAGACTCTTAGCAGAAAAGGCAGAAAAATTGATGCTTCTCAAGCACAACCTTCCTATATTTGAATTTCAATACTAGTGCAAAAAGTATATAATCTATTGTAAAATCTCTTTCATTAAGGGCGGAGGTTGGGGAAAGAGGTTGGTGGGGTGCATTTAAGTTGGGTCCCCGTCCCGCACCCTGGTAACACAATTATCTTAATAGATTGTGGCTAAAACTCGAAATATATTAGTCATATATATATATATATATATATATATATATATATATATATATATATATATATATATATATATATATATATATATATATATATATATATATATATATATATATATATATATATATATATATATATATATATATATATATATATCAAACATCCGCATCCGCATCCGCATCCGCGGATATTAAAATCAAACATCCGCATCCGCATCCGCATCCGCGGATGCGAAAAAAATGACATCTGCTGCATCACTAATATATATATATATATATATATATATATATATATATATATATATATATATATATATATATATATATGTTTTATATATTTTCGATATATATATATATATATATATATATATATATATATATATATATATATATATATATATATATATATATATATATATATATATATATATATATATAGGGTTTTATAAAAAATTTTTTTTTTTTTTTTTTTAAAAACACGTTTTTTTTTAAAAAAAGACCAATGGCCAAAAATTTTTGTTTTTTTTTTTTTTTTTTTTTTTTTAAATTACTTATTTTTCATATATATCAAGTCTTTTTAGGGTATTTAGCATTAAAATACAGTAAATACAATATGTTAAAAGAGGTATACAATATATAAAGTAGAGTTTAGTACTTAATAAAGTTTTATTAGTGCTCTAGGGCATATAATTATTACATTTCACATGATCTGATTATTATTATTATTATTATTATTTATTATTATTATTATTATTATTATTATTATTATTATTATTATTATTATTATTATTATTATTATTATTATTATATATATATATATATTATATATATATTATATATATATATATATATATATATATATATATATATATATATATATATATATATATATATGCACGGTATATATATATATATATATATATATATATATATTTCTATATATTATTATATAGATATAGATATTATTATTATATATATATATATATATATATATATATATATATATATATATAGCACAGATATATATATTATATTATATTATTATATACATATATATATATACACACATATATATATATATATTAGTTATATATATATATATATATATATATATATATATATATATATATATATATATTATATATATATATATATATATTATATATATATATATATATATATATATATATATATATATATATATATATATATATATATATATATATATATATATATATATATATTTATTAACTATATATATATATATATATATATATATATATATATATATATATATATTCTTTTTATCTATATTTTTTCTCCCCAAGACTGGTGGTAAGGTGCGTAAAACAAGCAACAGAAAAGAAAAGCAGAAGAATATGACAAAAGTCGAAAAGAAAGCCCAGCCTTACCCCCTGTTCCATTAATTAGTAAGGACTCGTCGCAGTCAGAAAATCCACCCTATAGCTTCACGGGACTGCGACGGACCCTCACTATGGTAAATCGTCAGTGTAAGGGTTCATCCCTTGACCCAGGTGGGCCACAACCATACCCCTCACAAAACCCCGCCATTCTCTCTTATTATGCACCTTTATTCTCGCCTCTGCCAAACTCACATTTCTCTCCTTCAGACATTCGTTTACTGACTCAATCCACTTTTTTCTTCGATCTCCCAGCCCGTCGGTTTTCAACACACTCGCCACTATACATCCGCTTAAAAACCGACTATCATTCATCCTTTCCACATGACCAAACCATCTCAACATACTTTCATTTATTCTCTCGTTTACCCCTTTCTTCACACCACACAACTCTCTAATATGTTCATTCCTCATTTTATCAATTCTTCTCACACCTAGCATGCCCCTAAGATTGTCCATTTGAACACATTGAACTTTAGATCTATACTTCTTATTCCAGACCATAGTCTCACTACTATACAATAACACAGGTAACAACATACCGTCATGTAAGACCCTAGCGCACTAAAGACTTAGTCCCTTTACATTCACCAACGATTTAATTGCACCAGCCACCTTCCTGCCATTCACAACTTTCCTACTACACTCTGCATCATCCGTTCTCTTCTCATCCAACATATACCCTAAATATTTAAACTCAGACACTTGTTCCAGCTGCTCACCATCTAACATAACTTCACACTGAGGACTGTCCTCACTCACAACCATAACCTAACTCTTATCTACGTTTACTTTCAAACCCCTCCTTTTACACACCCTGCCAAATCTCTCTACCAATCCTCTCAAATTCTCTTCAGATTCGCCACACAGAACCAAATCATCCGCATATAATAGGTAGGGCACCCTCCACTCATCTCCATCATTCTAACACCATTTCCTGTCACGCCCACCTTCAATTCTTTCATAACCCTATCCATATACAAATTGAATAACCAAGGAGACATAACACAACCCTGCCTCACTCCGCTATTAATACTAAACCAATCACTTTTGACACCATTTATTCTTACACACGCCTCACTATCGTCATACATACTTTTTGATTCCATTCAGAAGTCTATCACCAACACTATATATCCCTAACACCTGCCATAGACCTTCCCTATTAACCCTATCATACCCCTGTTGCAAATCCATAAAACCTAAATACAATTTATTCTTCCTCTCCCTCATTTTCTCAATCATTTGTTTCAATGTAAAGATTTGATCCACACATCCTCTACTACTCCTAAACGCACCTTGTT
>JABUQX010031190.1:0-5000 GCA_015478945.1 Trachelipus rathkii | reverse complement strand
ATTAGTGTGTTCTATGAGTGGCCAGATGAGTGCCAGGAGTGCCAGGTGAGCCAAGTGAGCCAATGAGTGCCACCAGCTGAGTGCCAATGAGTACCGCGAGCTACATAGTGCCATGAGTGCCACATAGCCAACTGAGGGCTACTTTTTCAAGCCTTTTCTAACCTCCCCTGAGCCTAGAATAGCCCTAATATGGGTGTCTACCCCTAGGTAATAAGGTATGAGGAACCGAATGGTGTACATTACAATCTGCTAGAATGCTTCCTACTATGAGTTAGTATTTTTCTAACACTTATAGCATGACTGAATATATATCTAAAGAGCTACACATTTGAGACAGTGATCGCAAACGTTTCAGAGTCCGCGTCCGCAGGTCAGCCCCACCGCGAAACCGCCGCTCGCGTTCGCCTTTAGGGCGCAATATTACTGCCGCTGCGTGCGCCCGCAGGCGCACATATTTCCGCAACTGCCGCCGGCGGAACGCGCGGGCGGGGCCCCCGCGTAACCGCCGCCGCGTGCGTCCGCAGACGCAAAATTCCCGCGTGAACGAAAAATATGATATCAATGTAAACTATTCAAAGAATTTCTTTTCAAATATTATGAGTCATTCATTTTTCACTACAATTGTAATGAAATTTTTATTAAAAACATAGATTTTACACACGAAGCAGTAAATCAGTAACAATAGAGGCAAGCATACTTCAATGGGAGCTGGCAAGCATTTGTTTACCGCTTTTACTGCTTTAACTCTCTGCTTTACTGCTTTAACTGCGTTTACTGCTTTAACTCATGTTTTACTGCTTTAACTCATATACATTACATACCTTAAAGCAGTAAATCAGTAAATCAATAGAGGTGTTACCTAACACCTAGGGGATTAGTATGCTTTTGTTTTACTGCTTTACTGCTTTAACTTTCTGCTTTACTGCTTTAACTTTCTGCTTTACTGCTTTAACTTTCTGCTTTACTGCTTTAACTTTCTGCTGCTTTACTGCTTTAACTCTCTGCTATTCTTACTGTTTTAACTCATATATTTATTAACATTATGTTTTCTTTTATATTTTTTATTTTTGTTTTATTACTTTTTATTTATTATTTCTATTTTTAATTTGTAATGTAAGAATAAAAACACACAGAGTTTCTGTTATATAAACATTTTATTTTAATAAAATTGTACGAAATTTTATTAAAACCATGTACTTTACTGCTTTACAGCTTTAATTAATCTCATTATTCATTATTCACTTAACGAGTATGGATGTGGAGAAATTTACGTTCCGAAGTCCGGCTACATGTCTTGTAGCTGGTCCGACAGGCTGTGGTAAAACCTTTCTATTATTAAATATTTTAAAGGAAATGGAGATTTTTGAACAAGCACCTGTAAAAATAATATGGTGTTATAATGTTTATCAGGAAAAATTTAAAGAATATAAAGATGTTATTCAATTTCACGAAGGCATATACGATATTAGGTCGCTGGACAATATACATGGACACAAAATTATTGTATTAGATGATTTAATGCACAAATTGAATTTGGAAATAGCAGAAGCGTTCACAGTTTATTCTCACCATCTAAATATCTCTGTGTTTTTCATAACACAGAATATTTTTCATCAAAGCAAGCATATGCGAAGTGTTTCTTTAAACACACAGTATTTACTGTTGTTTGGCCAGAGAAGAGACATGAGTCAAATTAATGTATTGGCAACTCAAATGTTTCCCTTTCAAAGGAAAGAGTTCTTAAAAGTATATAAAGAGGTTACTTCTATCCCCCACGGTTATTTGATGTGTGAACTTCATCCCAAAAACACGCACAGAGTGCTGCTCCGTACCAACATTCTGCCCTATGAGATAGAAACTGTATACATACCTGAATAATGAGTGCTCTAGTTGCAAAGTATTTACCTCTTATAAAAAAATTTAAAAAGTTGAAACCATCTGAAAAACGTAAACTAATTAGTGAGGATGAGAAATTCATCCAGTGTGTATGTGAAGTCTGTTTAAATCTTATAAAAGGAAATGTTCCTTTAAACAGGCCTCAGAAGGTAAAGCTACGTCGTTATAGAAACATCATTAAAAAACTCTCCCTCAACATTAAAAATTTGAAAAATAAAAAGAAGTTACTACAGAGAGGAGGAGGAGTATTCCTACCATTACTCTTCTCCGTTATAGCTCCCTTGATAACTAAGTGGTTGTCCCCATAATGAAGAAGGTTGCTGTACTTCCATATAATGAGTATGAGAAAATGAAGTATAATAATACAGCATTTGTACAGAATTCAGTTCCTCAGATTCATCATTCACAACCTCAATATGGCCAGTTATTGCCTCACACTGTGCAAAATCCACAATCACAGTTTCATCATTCACAGCCCCCATACACGCAAATATTACAGCCCAATGCATTGACATTACAACCTCTTTCACATCAGCAGCAACAGTTGCACCAACAGAATCCTTATATTGTGAACGACTCATTATCTTTCCAGCAGCCTCTACCTCCTAGCTTATATGATCCTAAAGTTGAACAGATAACCAAATATGAGAAAGAAGTGTACAGGATATTAAATTCAGACATTAACATCCATGAGAAACGCCTCTTATACCAGGATGCCATACAAAAATTGATAGATCTTAAAGACTTGCATCTACATCCATCCCTACGTATTCCGCTAACCGACAATGTAGATATTCCTAATGAAGTAAAACTTGAAGTGAAAAATGAAGATAAATTTAAAAATATCCTAGAGGAGAGCTTACCTATTAGAGTGCGTAAATCAGGAATAGCTTTATATAATATTTTAAAAGACCAATTAACTTTGAATGAAGCAGGGCAGATCGTAATTGATGATGAAATAGTTAAAGGATCAAATATTGTGGATTTGATAGCTGATCTCTCACGTAACTGGAAGAAAGGCCCTGTAAAAGGATGGAATGATATCAAACAAGAACTTCAGACTATTAATTTTCCCAGAAGTTTAATCTTAAATACAACGCGATTAGCAGACTTAGATAATATCCCCGTTACGCCAAGACCTGATTCAAGTCCATCAGGCACTTCTTACGCATCAGATAAATTTAAACGTGTTACCAGAGGACGAACAAGAAAAACACCTTATAATAGGCATAGTTGGATTAAATCGTAATTATGCATTATCATATATATATATATATATATATATATATATATAGACAAGATAGAAAAACATATATATATATATATATATATATATATATATATATATATATATATATATATATATATATATATATATATATATATATATATATATATATATATATATATATATATATATATATATATATATTTATTTAGCTGTAATGTTTGTGTATAAATAAATGTTATTTTAAATCTTTTTCTCTTTCTTTATCCTCGTTGTGACCGTGTAACGAGAATGCTCTTTTCATTAACAATTATATATATATATATATATATATATAGCATATAAGTATATATATATAAGAGAGTATATATAGTGAGTAAGTGGCAAGTATATGTATATATATATAACGTCATGCTTAATGTGTGTGTCAGTAGACAACATGGAGGCGAAGGAGGTAGTTGATAAGTATTACTTCAATCTGAGGGAGCCAAATAGTTTTGGGGGTTTCACTAGGTTTGCTTTAAGGTATCCTAATATTGAGAAAAAAGAGTTAAAAGCATATTTGGAGGGTGAAGAAAAAAATTTCCTACACGGAAAACCATATCTCCGCAGCTCGATAGCATATGGCAGTTAGATTTATCGGAAATGATTAAATACAGCTCTTATAATGAAGGTTTTCAATATATACTTTTTACAATTGACGTATACTCTAGATACTTGTGGTTGAGGCCAATAAAAGATAAAAGATCAGCTACAGTCGCCGATGCTGTACTTGAAATTATAGAGGACGAACGGAGAACACCTAAATCATTTTGGACAGATTCAGGAATGGAATTCAAGGGGCGAGAGTTTCAGGAGATGCTCTGGGAGTATGGTATAAGCTATTACAATACATTTTCCGTAAACAAAGCGGCAATAGTTGAAAGAGTCCAACGTACTATTAAAGAACGCATGCATAGGTATTTTACTAAAATGAATACTTTTAAATATATTGATATACTGGACGATCTGGCTTATTCTTATAACAGGTCTTACCATAGAACTATAAAGTCAACTCCTTTAGAGATGTCAAAAACTAGAGGACGTATGGCGTATATGGGTGAAAAAGAAAACAAAATAAAAGATAATTCAGGAATAAAGGTAAACGATTATGTAAGAGTTTCTCGAACAGAAGAAAGGTTTAGAAAAGGATATGAATCCGGTTGGACTACGGAAGTTTTTAAAGTCCACAATATCCGACCATTCAGTCGTGATAGTTTAAAGTTATATTATCTGGAAGATTTAAATGGTGAAAAAATAAAAGGCGGATTTTATAAACAGGAAATACAAAAAGTAAGGTTTAATCCTGTAACTCATGAATATAAAATTGAAAATATTAGCTACGAGAGGTAAAGGAAAAAATAAGCAGTTACTTGTGAAATGGAGGGGATATCCTGCCAAGTTTAATACTTATATAAAAGCAAGTGAAGTTAAGAATCATTAATCAGTTGTCATTATAATCATGGAGAGTGTAGATCACTTTTATATAACTCTGCCTTCTTCAGCCTCCTTGGATTTACATCCTGATAATAAACTCTCGGATTTTACAACTGTGCTAATGAATCCTATACAGCTTGAAAGAGAGGCATACGAAGTAGGATTATGTGAAATGATATTAAATACGGACATAGAAAATTTACCTCACAATCTATTCTGGATGGGGGTGTACAGAAGTGTAGAATGTGTTGAAACTATATTACAAGTGGAAGATACTCGTTATCTGAAAAGGACTACAATTGCCAAAAAGATGAATACGACAACATTTGCTACAAAAGAATACTTCTTTGAAGAATTTACTTTGCGGAGGTCATATTTTAAATCGGTGCCTGCTTGGTAT
>JABUQX010031189.1:12500-14071 GCA_015478945.1 Trachelipus rathkii | reverse complement strand
TATATATATATACTATATATATATAATTATATATATATATATATATAATATATATATGGGACCTTTCTGGGGAAAATATGGACAACAAGGACATGGAGGAGGAAAGGATGTGTTAGATATTAGTTTACGGTGTTTTAATTACAAAAAATTAAATCAATGTGTTTTTCTTCCTTATAAAAGCATGCTTTTGGTATCGCAATAAAGTTTACTTTGTAAATAAATTTAGCGAACACGAACCGGCCGGCGAAAAGTCGCCTTGGCGCTAGGAGCATTGAGGTTGACAAAAATATAGGTGCAAAGAAACTAGGCACACTACGTCCGGCGGCATAGGCACAGGCGCACTCAAAAAAATTATAGGCGCCCCCAGCACTAATATATACCTTCTCACCCCTGAACACCCCATCATGGGAGAGGCCACACCGCGCTCAGGTACCCCGCCGATGCAACCGGTCTCCTCCAGAGATCCTCCAAGGATGTTATGTTCCATGTTGTTCTGTGTTGAGAGTTATTTGAACAGGAGAGAAAGAAGTGGGATGTGTCCTCCGGAACCTGGTTACAGTTTTGACAGATGTTTGTGGTGGTTTGGTTAAGGTTGAATCTGTGTTTGTAGTATTGTAATTTAGGGTGATGGCCGCATCTTAGCTTTGCCAAGGATGACTGACTGGTTCTTGGCAGGGAGTTGAATTCTGGTGTTATTTCTGGTGTGTGTTTGTTTAAAATGTTGTTTGGTGGTCTGCATCTAAAGAGGTTTTCTGCTATTGTCGAGTGGATTTGTTTGGTGTATGTTGTGTTGTTTGGTGGTGGTGGTGGAATGTTGTTCAGAATTTGTAATATAAAGCTGGTGAAGAAGGGAGATTGTTTAAGTCTGTGGGGGTAGGGTTAGAAAGTGCAATGTGGCATGGGTGTTGGGGTGTTTGGGTTTTGGAAAAGAATTGTGTGCCTATCATGTCCAGGTGTGTGTCTATGGGTAGAATTTTGGTTTCTTTGTGCAAGTGTTGTTGTGGTGTTGTTGTGGTGTTGTTGATGGGATCTATACCGTTATGATTCTTGGAGTTTTGTTTGTGTCGTTGGAGTTTATTTATGTTATTTTTAGTCCGGGTGAGTGGACTGCCAATGGGAGAAAAAACGTGGTTTAGAGTTCGGGCGAATGTATTGATTGTTATATAGTGAAGAGGATGTTGTTATTGTTTGTGATAGTCCTTGTGCCAGCGATGGTTCTTAATATCTTCAGTTTCTTGTTTGCGGAAGAAATTATGTTGTCTATGTGCTTTGTAAAGGTTGAATTGGCCAGGTTGGGAGTTAAAGTGTTTACTCTGAGGAGGATTTTGGGGAGTTTGTTAAAGGGCTATAGCAATGTGATTTAGCGTTAGTAGTGGTGATATATCACCAAACGTTGGACAACGATAGATATAATATTAGCCTGAAAAAATATGAGATATCAATGATTTGGTAGGCGGACATTCTGTTATTCCTTAGCCATGTTTGAAGTTGGTTGAGTATATGTATGTGTAAAGAACTATTAGCGCACAATGTTTAGACACAGTTTATTTTCTCCTACTAATAGACGCGTG